>VFFE01008282.1:5979727-6002361 GCA_008921705.1 Burhinus oedicnemus | reverse complement strand
AAAAAAAAAAAAAAAAGAAATCACTTCAGATTTAAGTAAAAAAACTAAATTGGCTTCACCTTCTGTACCTAAGATGACACAGCTGTGATTGAAAGAGAACAAAAAATTCCTCACAAACCCACGCTATAATACGGATTCAAAGCATTTTAAAGCAAAAAAAAAAGATTGAAAATTCACAGCTTCTGCTATCTGGAGGGAGGATTGCTCCTTTCAGTGTTTAGGTGGGATGAGAGGCCCCGTGCTCCCGTCACTTTGGTGTTTCCAGCCCATTGGCAATTTTCCTGACTACTTTAGAAGCATCTGTTTTAGCAGCCCAAGTGTTGCACTCCTTCACTCTGAACTGCTTCCCTGCTCATAGCAGTGTTGTCACCCTTTTTCGCACTCCCTTCCTTTCCTATGTTACAGCAAATTTCTGTAAGAGCCAGAATTGGCCTCACAAAAACGTACTTGTTTTCGCAGGCAGAAGTTTCTCGGACAGTTTTTTGTTGAACACTAAGGTGACCCACTCACAGGACACGATGTCCTCAGACATAACCAACTCCAAAGCAAGATCTCAGAGGACCAAAGCAAAGAGCAATCATCATTTTGCTAGCAGCGCTCCATTCCCAGCTAACAAGTTGGGTCAACACAACCATTCTGCATCAGAAGGGGCATTCATAAACTTATATCCAATGCTAATATTCAACACTGCTCACAAACTATATTTGCATGCTTATTTTCAGCCAAGAAATGAATTGGCTTGGGAAGTTTGAAATAAATCTACTTTATTTTTAACTATCTGAGCATGAACCAGCAGAAATTCTGATACTAAGGAGAGCTTTCTCATGCATATTTTTCCATCCTGAGCATTCAAAAGCAGTTTTCTCTTAAAAGTTTTAACTTTGAGTGTAATTTACTTGCAATGAGCTGCATTAGTATTTCATTATGTTTGAGATTATACATGTACATAATTCAGGATATTTAAAGTCATGGTTGCTGTAGAAACCATAATTATATTTCTTGTTAAATCATTAAAGTTAACATCATTTATGAAATTACAGAATATTATGCAGGAGTAGGAACACAACAGTGTAAAGCCACTTTACAGCTGAGCTCTATCCATGCACACATACATCAGGAAATGCAAAATTAAGGCATCTCCAAGGACTCTGAATAATGTAAGGAGCTCCAGTCCCATCTCAGACATAATCTGGCCAGTTCTGTCTATTGCTTTACAGTCGCCATTTGCTTTCATTGAAACGTCTTTTGGGGCCAGTTGATACATGGGCCCACTTCCAATTCCAGTAGAACTGGTTTTATTTGGTTTGCTCTAATTAGGGCACTACCTACAGCCTCCAAAACAGGACACAAATTGGAAGGAGGAAAAATTAATACTGACATTTCTTCATCTCTCACTTTGATCCCATGCAGGGCTTTCCCTTCCTGACCCAAACATGCTACTAACCTCTGGAAAGCCAATGGGCATCGCCAGCAGCTCCCGTCTCCCACCCAAGAGCAGCCCCAGCAAGGATAGCGATGTTTTGGCACAGCTTGTTTGGAAGCAGAGCTCGTCACTCAGGCACGCGCATCCTTGTGGGATGCTGGAAAGCCCTGCATGGGCGATGGTGCTCTAAAGACAGCTGTGAGCACAGAAATCGCTTTCTCAGCCAGCCTCTCTCATCATAGCTAATCATTTCATGTCCCCACACACCTGGGATTGGGGACACGTGCTGCTCTTGACACAATGCCGGAAGACAAAATCCCTGTTTGTGGATCCGCCTTTGCTCACAGAAGCCCAGGACTACGGAGAGCAAATGCCTTTGAAACTGATACTCTATCACCTCTTGAAAAATACGAGCTACTTTCTAAACAGGGAACAGCTGTGGGCTGATACCTGGATCCTTTTAGTCACATGAAAACTGTCTAAATTAATCACGTCTTATGTTCCAAGCCATAAGAGAATTAGCATTCAAGTGCACAGCACCTAAATCATTACTTAAATTATCATCATTTGTCAGACAAATCCTGCCCTCCCTTTCTAGTGATATTCCATAGTTAATTGAAATGTTGTGTCATATGAAACCTGCTGGGAAAATCTTAAAAATTTTAGAACTCCCATGTTACAATGTGCTATTAGGTCATCAGTATCAAGATGTATGGGTCTCTTCTGCTGAAGGCAAAAAGTTATTTCAGCATTGCGTTTATATACTTCATTATACTGTAGTTTTTCTTGTAATTTCTGGAGACTTGCTATTGTGTTAAAAGACCTTTGTACAGGGAATAATTATTATCTGCATTAACTGAAAAACAAATGGAAGAAGCTACAGAAGCCAGAAAAAATAGCCAGTGCATCGCTGTGGTTAGGATTCCCTCTTTGAGGCCTTGTGCAGATAAACAAACTTTTTAAATACAGCCCTTTTAGAGGCTGGCAACTTGGGAAGCAATGTACAGTCCTCCTTGGGAGAGAGGAGTGGGAAAGCAGGATGAAAAGCAGAATACTATTTCTTCTTCCTTCCTGCAGCTGAAGGATAAGGAGTGAGAGGACTGGCATTTTAGCAGACTCACCAGAACTCATACCAGCTCGGGAGATCATACAGACCTCTCACAGCTGCGAGATGAATCATCTCCCTTTTCTTTCTGCTCTTCTAGCTCATCTTCTGAGACAGCCAGGCCCTTCTACTATTTCCCCTCTCTTCTTCCCTTACTTGAAGATTTTGCACACATAAAACACGGTGGGTTTTTTGACCTGGCTTTCCCAAATAGCTCTATCACCTCTGTAACCATAAGGCAGTGTCTGTCAGCACTGAACACCAACCTTCTCCCTCCTGTTCTACCATCCACCCCCACGTGAAGCCCAGTAATCAGTACTGAGAGGTTTTCATATCCTTTTCTCCATGGAGTTGTTTGCTCCTTGCTCCAGACTACAGGCCCTCAGAGGCAAGAAACAACTTTTTGCCCTAGAGGGCAGTGTGCATGCGGTCTCCACCCAGAGCTCTTAGGTACTAGGCAACATAAGCTACCAATTAGAAATCCTAAATGCCAGATACAACAACAATAAGAAACACAGCCTGGTCCCCTCACCTCTCTCTGGAGCAGAATTTCAAGCCTGTTTCTCAGAGAAACATTATGCCACCCCAACATGTATAAATTGCCTATGACTCTCCTGTAGCATTGCCATCCTATCTTTCAAGGACCTGTGACTAGTGAAAAACTTAGCAATAAGACACAAATACATCAAAGTGCTTGCATGTAGTTACAACTAGTTGACTTTTTACCTGGATTATGTGCTTCAAGAGAGAAAGGTTAGTGTCAATACGTGGATTGGCTTTTTGCTATGCCTTTTAAGAGCTTTCAACTCTAAGCTCTCAGTAGCTCCTCAGCCCCGTGTGCATAGATTTTCATAAGACCTGCTGCACCATGGAAGCCCTCTCATCAGCAGCTTGCTAGGGAAGGACTGAGTATTTGACAGAGGCACCTACCACTTTCCTGGGATTGCAGTGGGAGTCTAGGCAGTGAGCTAGCAGGACTTCAGAAGGCAAATACCAAATGGGATGAATTTGTAAATTCAGGAGCAGAAAGACGTGGAATAAAAGCCAAGGCAGGTTGTCCATGGATAGCAAAGCCAGGTCCTGTAAGTCAGGTGTATATCGCTCTTGCACAAGGGTTACAGCACTCAGCTTTGGCCTCCCTCCTAACAATCTCCCTTTAAAATAAGTACACGTGAACAGCAGGCTGCATTTCTTTTAGCTCAAAAACCTCCTTCCCGCCCATGCTTCCTTCTCCCCCTGCTTAAGAACAGAAAAATCACCATGAGTTGGCATAAACATCTTCCCAAAAGGCAGGTCATCTCTTGCTGCTTGCCCATAAGACAGGGACTTCAGCCCATACCCACTGTTTGTTACTAAGTCTTTAAAGATTTACTAAAACACAAAGTTATTAAGGTTATCATGGTACTTGATAGTCTTAGCTGTTTGCACTAGATAAGATTCTACTGAGTCTTTCAGGCAGCATCCCCAAAAATCTGATGTACCATCTACTTTCTACTGTCACTACTAATTATTTCTGATTGATTAACTTCCTTTGCTGAATGACTATTATACTGATTAAATCAGAAGGATTAGCAGAAAGTCAAACTATACCTTTGAACATGAATCTGTACCAATTATAAAACAAACTTGAAGGTAACACACTATTATAGAGAATTTAGGGGCAATTCATCGTCACCTGTCATTTGGATTTCTGCAGTCTGAGCTAGTTATTTCAAATTGGGAACGTATCTGGCAAAGGTGTAACTGCTGATTTAATGAATAATTATAGTGCTTTTAAAATATTAACTTCAAAACTTTAAGCCATGTAAAACTCATCAAAATTTGAAAATTCGTTGCAAATTCAAAACCAAAATCAGATTTATCAAGCATTCTACTAACATTCTCAAAAGTCTGTAAAATTAAGCCCAATAGGAAAAGCAAGTACTGAAATTTGTGCATCATACTAATGATACTACTAATAGTCTCACCAAACTTTATTCAGAACTTACACAGGTAAACAAACATGGTATCTACAAGTTTTCCTGAATAAATAAATAAATAATAATTAATAAGCTCATCCAAAGGCCACTGGCGTCATTAAAGAAAGGCTGACTCTAGTTACTTTTTTAATCCAAATTTACATATGATCTCCAAGACTTGACCTTATAAAGTAAGGAACTGATTTTTAAATTGGAGAATAAAAAACGTGGCAGAATAAAGCATGTCCCTGCAGATCTGCATGTGGTAATTCATATCACAGAGATCCATGTCTTTATTAAAGGTTAGGGGTTTTCATATGCTGTTCTGCAACTTCCATCAATACTGCCAGCTAAATCTTCAAAGTTCAAAGCAAAACACCAAAGATATTCATGCTTATCTATGACCTGGTATCACCATACCTAGCTCCCTTTAATATAAAAAACTGCAATAGATTTCTAGCACTCCTACTTCCTGACAGGGCTGGAATGAGAAGCCCTTTTGCTATTTAATTATGGCATTTTTCACTCCCCCCCTCCTTGTAATACGTGTGAAAAATAAAAGGGAGGAGACGGGAAATTGTACACATTTTTTTTTTATTCTCCTTAAATTACAGTCCTGACATCTGAGGGAGTACTCCTGGCAGAATAGGCAGTAATTTCATCTTGTCACTACATGCCAGTTCTGTATTCAACTAAGTTTTGTGCTTTTAGAAACCTCACTCCTTGCCCCTCAGCACAAAGCCCTCAGATGTGCGTTCCCTGAATGAGCCAGCACCATGCAGAAGAGAAGCACATTTCAAAGCCTATTAGTTAAACATTGCCCCTCTTTAATCACAGCTCTGCTGTGTCTTACTGTAGACTTCCTTATTAATGTTACTTTGGTGACAGCAAAATTGCCCTAAAAGATTCAGCTAACGATAAAATTAATCTTTTCTTATCATTATATATTTATCAGGTTTATTTCTATTTGTACATAGGTGTCCCGATTTTACTTTCATTGATGTTGCTCCTTCAGCTTCTTACATTCTTGTAGGTTGTAAAAAGAATATACAGGGGAAACAACAACAAATTAATTTTACAAATGTAATACACAGAGGGGAGGCCTACAAAGCTGTCCGTCCTCGTGTATCATTGCTGTTTATGGCATATGAATTTAGAAGTTCATTACTGGACGATATAACTCAAAAAAGTAAAGTATGTCATTTATGTACTTTGTTTTTACCTTCTGCAAATTTCATGAGTTTTCCTAATCTATCATGCAATATTTCATAAACCAAAGAAAGAAGAAAGAATAATTTACCCGTGTATTTCGGTAACAGTTTTTCAAGGCTTGCCAAAGGAGGAAGAGGCCCCAAACCTCTCAGTAATAATTATCTCAAGAAAATGAACTACATTTCTTGGTCAATAGCTCCTCCAGACACAAGGTGCAGATTCCTGTGTTCATCATCTCTTAGGCCTGTATTTTAAATACCAGAGATCCTTGTCTGGTTTGGATGGATCTGCAGGGAACTGCCCCCTCAGCAACAGCAGTCTTAAGATTTACTTAAAAGCATCAGGGATGGCTGCAAATCCCAACAAACCCTAACCACAGCTGCAGAGAAAAGCAACGTAAGTCTCAGCAAGATTAAATCTGTTTCTGAACTGGTTCATCAGACCAAGAACCTTTTGCCCTGTCTAGCAGTTTTTCACCACCATGCTGGGAACCCAGTCCACACTCACAGCCAGGAGAAGCCACATCAGCCTCTTCCCAAAAACACTGGATTGGGTGATACGCCAGAGACGAAACAGGAATGTTTGTCAAGTGACGGTTACTGTTACTGTTTCTCTTTCCCCCTGCATGCATTTTCCACACCCCTTTCCTCCCCACATCAGTCAAATGACCATCTTCTGGTTTTGCTGCTGGTGCAGAAGAATTTTGGGTACAGTGTAAGCCTTAGTTTGCCTGTGCGGACGTCACGCCATCCAACTACAGCCATCATGTACTTAGGGTCCTAGTCTAAGGCACTCATCCAGTTCTTTCTATAGTCTAAGAGAGAGATGAACCTAAATTAACATGGACGATTCACTCTATCTTACACAGCACTCTTACACTGGCATAGAGTCACCCTGGAGACACTTCTTCTTCCTCAAACAGTAATGTTTCTGTACTTTCAGCCTGGTAATTAGGGCCATAAAAACCCCTCAGAGAGAGCAAGGCATGTGCTACAGCCTGTGTCGTGATCAGCAAACCAGGAAAGGAATGAAAATCAAATTCTTTTAACTTACATATAACTACTCAAGGCATTTTTTTTTTTTTAAAATCACTACAAATGGCCCATTCTGATTATGCTCTTCTACATGCCCTCAGCATCGAGTTGCAGAAATTTATCTGAACTGTCATTTATCAGTGAATAATCTACCTTCCTCCTGCTTCATATCTCACTCCTGCACATCATCTTTGAATGCAGCTTTCTGAACTTGAAGAAGTCCAGGCCAGCAAGGTAGGAGTGGGTTTGGGATAAACCCTTTTCCTTCTAGACTCCTGGCAGCACATTAGTTGTGTAAGACTTTGTACGGCAAGTCAAGGTTGGGTTATGTGGTCGTGGTAAGGAGTCAAATTCATGGAGTGCATACTAGATGAACCAAATCTTTCCCCAGCAATATCCCATCACTTGCACTACTCGCTAAGGCACTCCTGCTCTCAAACACACGTTGCACAGACGGTGGGCAGCTCTGCACTCTTCCTCCCATTTGCTCCCCAGCTGTGCACACTCAGTGTGTAGCACGGGAACGCGCACGCTACACACTCAAGGGATTGGAATAAATGCAAGATACACCCACCCAGGCTCACTTCCACTCTTATCCTCTGAAATGTCAAGTCAAGGAAATCACGCTGCACTTAGGCAGCTGTTTTATTCTCAGATTGCAAACATTAAAGTGTACTCAGTCATCTGACACGACATAACAACTTTTGTTAATAATTTCAGTCCTCGTACTGACACAGAGCAAGCCTGAAAGGTACGATGCAGTTATTACCTCTCGTTCTGCCAGCAGATTTCAGATTACGACGTAGTTACTTTTAATTTTAGTTTTTAAAATTTTCCATCAGGGCTTTAACAAGAAGCGTTAATACGATGGAAGATCATATAGTCTGCACCAGGTTTCTCACCAATTCTAAAATGTGAAACTTAAAATGGAAAGACTTTATGGCATGATAAATTCAATCCAAAAGCTCTGTTACTGAAAATCCATGTATATATTTGCCATACAAAAGAATGCTCCTGCTCTTGCCTACACTGAGTTTTTATAGCACTCTTGTTCCCCTTTTAGCTAGTCATTTTTTTGTCAGAGGAAAACTGACCCTTAACCTTCAAAAAGACTGCAAAGCTTGGTTCTCCTGTCAGTTCTTTGGAGGAAGACATTCTCATATTGACTTTATTTCATAAAGCTTATCATCATCACCCTTTCTTCTTTTTAATATAGACTTTGAAGATCAAGGTGAAGATAAGAAAAAGTTGCAGTCATTGTGATCTCTAGATATTGCGATATCAAAATTCACCTCATTAACCATGAGAATGAGAAGTTAGCCTATCTATTGTTTGTCAGAATCCCCCCTCAAAAAGCTAATACCAGAGATATTTAAAACAAAAACCAAAAAACCACAACAGACTGATCTCATACATGAAGACCTAACAATTATCAAGCTATGAAAAGTACATGTGAAAAAAAAGATTTAATTCCCAGTGTTAAGCTCAAGTATTTTTTCTACTAAAAATGCATACACGGTACCAATTGCAACTAAGGGGAGAAGTACAAACAACTTTCTGATATTGCAATACGCAAACATTTTTCCCCCTAATTCACCCTCTGTAAGGTAGTCCACAGGCTGGACATGATTAGAAACCAGTATACTTTTGACACACGTGACATCCTTGTCACAAATTGGAGAGACACGGATTTGACTGATGGACCACTCAGAAGATAAGGATTTGGCTGTTAAAAATCTTTGTTGGTGACATGGATGTTGGGATTGAGTGCACCCTCAGCAAGTTTGCCGATGACACCAAGCTGTGTAGAGCAGTCAACACGCTGGAGGGGAGGGATGCCATCCAGAGGGACCTGGACAGGCTGGAGAGGTGGGCCCATGCCAATCTCTTGAAGTTCAACCAGGCCAAGTACAAGGTCCTGCACATGGGTCGGGGCAATCCCAAGCACAAATACAGGCTGGGTGCAGAATGGATTGAAAGCAGCCCTGAGGAGAGGGACTTGGGGGTGTTGGTGGATGAGAAGCTCAATATGACCTGGCAGCGTGCACTTGCAGCCCACAAGGCCTGCTGGATCCTGGGCAGCATCAAAAGAAGCATGGCCAGCAGGTCCAGGGAGGTGGTTCTGTTCCTCTACTCTGCTCTTGTGAGACCCCACCTGGAGCACTGTGTCCAGCCCTAGGGCCCCCAACATAAGAAGGACATGGACCTGTTGGAGCCAGTCCAGAGGAGAGCCACAAAGATGATCAGGGGGTTAGAGCACCTTTGCTATGAGGACAGGCTGAGAGAGTTGGGTGTGTTCAGCCTGGAGAAGAGAAGGCTCCAGGGAGACCTTATAGCCCCTTCCAGTACCTAAAGGGGGCCTACAGGAAAGATGGGGTGGGAGTCTTTATCAGGGAGTGTTGCAATAGGATGAGGGGTAACAGTTTTAAAATGAAAGATTTAGATTAGATGTTAGGAAGAAATTCTTTACTGTGAGGGTGGTGAGACACTGGAACAGGTTGCCCAGGGAAGCTGTGGATGCCCCATCCCTGGAGATGTTCAAGGCCAGGTTGGATGGGGCTTTGAGAAACCAGGTCTAGTGGGAGGTGTCCCTGCCCATGGCAGGGGGGTTGGAACTACATGATCTTTAAGGTCCCTTCCAACTCAAACCATTCTATGATTATTTCATAGCTGCATTATATGTCTTGCTGCACTACACAAAAATATGGGGCAGGACTAACACAGACGTGCCAGAAACAGTTAACCTGCAAAAAGTCTCACTGCCTCCATTTTCTCTGTTTTCTGGGAGCACCTCTGTGTTTTGCAGCATGCTGCAAGCTGCGCCACCCTTGCATTCACTCCCTGCTTCCCCAATGAATGGGATTTTGGATAAAACCAAGGACTTTGGCACTTCTCTGAGCAAATCTTGGGTTGGTTTCCCCATTCCCCCATCCAGTTACAATTAAGTATTGCACATTTTCCAAATGTTATGTTCTGAAGTCTTTTGTAGAAATACTCATGAAGTGGAGATAAGCTCATTGCTGAAAGCCTTGAATCTCTTCTGTTTACTTTCTACCGCTTCTAGCTTTTCTCATAGTGACAGTATCCCTGTTTCTGGCAATACTTTGATTTGTGCTCTAGCATCCAACCCCAAAAGCATTAGCTTTCAGACAGAAAATAGTCTATTCATCTTCTGCTGCACCACTGTCTCCTGCTGCTGTGAAGAATTCCTCCAAGCTAATGGGGCTCTCATCTCCTGTTGTCTTTGTTTTTTTTGCTAATGCTCATTATTATGTTGGCAGAATGGGGTTTTTTTAATCCATTTACCTTTGGAATTTATTCTAGGTTTCGAAAACTTTTGAGCTTTACCTAGTACCCTGCATTACAGCCCTTCCTGGGGTTTTTTGGATTTGCTGCCACCTTCACAAATCACTGCCCACTATCAGCTTCATTGCTGAGTAACTTCACTGGTCTGGGGAGGGTTAATTTTTGATCTCCCATAGTCCCTTTCTGAGTATCTCACAGCCTTTTATCAAATACTCAGTTCTCCTTACATTGCAAGACTGAGTTTTCGGTCTTGTACAAGTTGCAAAGTCTCCCAAGTTCCACCTTTCTTTTCATACTTATCACATAAAAACATTTCCCTCCTATTTTTCATTTTTATTTAAGATCCTAGCTCCCCTCCCATGTCTGTACTGTACTTTTATAACTATCGTCCCCTGAGCTAACAGAAAACGGGGGGGGGGGGGGGGGATCTCAAAATCAGCAACTATGAAATACAAGGCTACTGCCAACCATCTCCCTACTTGCTGGCACTCAGAACTTACAGACAGATGAAGGACCATTTCTAGAAGGATTCAGATCTGGTAGGGCTTTTAACTACTCTGTTTTTCCAGTTTCCAAAATGTTTTATTATTTCGCTCTGAAATGAAGACAGACAGACCATCAGATAAAATCTTTTTTCATTCAGCAACTATTTGATCAGCACTGCATAAGGACTGCCTTACACCAAATTTCTACCACCACCTTCTCCAGGAACAAGTCATCCATTGGCATGACTGGTTTTGCTGACAATGCATATTTCAGCTAGAAATACGCTTTGATATCTTAGCTACCATTAAAATGTTTATATAAAGGCTTAAGTACAGTTTGTGCATTTTATAATGGTTTTGGAATACTAGAGATAAAAGGAATAAGACATTGTCATGATTATTGACAGTTAGCTGAAGCTCACAGCAAGGGGCATTTGCCCCGTTTTAGCCATGACAGTAGTTACAGGATTCAAACCATAACTGAAATATGTGACAGGTTTAAAATTTATTTTTCCCTCCTGATCCATCTTGGATGACAACTGTTGGGTGAAAGAGGAGGAAGGGACCAGGAAAACTGCATGGCTTCTCAATCTAGCTGTGCCTGCTTCTGTCTGAGAACAGGTTTGGTCCTGTGAGCTGAAAATAAAAAAAGTTCTTTAATGCCTCTCTAAAAACAAGGACATACATGAATGGCATGATGTGAATGAAACACGTTGCAGACACCACAGTCACGTCGTGCCTGGATTGACCCTTCTCTTGGTAGTCTTGAAAAAGAGCTCAGGGTCTAGGTGCAAAGGCTGCAATGCCCTCACCCAGGAGCAACGCCTTCCGAATAGCACTGTGGCATTTTGTGTCTGCTGGCAACCGTGCAGTTTTATAATGCAGCTGTGTGGGTGCAGGTGCTCTGAAGATAAAAAAATGAGCCTTCAGCCCCTGGCACCTTTCTTACAGGCTCTTAAAACTGAAGTAAAAATACACTAAAAGGGAATGTAAATCAAAACATTGAAGTACATACTGGTGAAGTTATACTGGGATGCTGACCTATATGTATTTAACATTTTGTGATCATAACAGGTCTGAATAAGACCTGATGAAGAGGACTAGAAACCACATTACAAATATAAATAGTATACATTACTGAAAATGTATGGCTGATGATTCCTGTGCACAAACCCCAGGAAATTCTGAACTCTGATTTCTAGAACAAACCTATTTCATCCCTCTTGTATTCTGAATTGCTGAATTACACGGTATTCACTTTTATGCTTTAATATTTCTGCAATGTTACTAAGTTACAGTAATGTGGAACAACGTTTTATCTGCCTTCAGACAGATCCTGGTCTCAGATAGACAAGCATAAATCTGGAGTAACTCAATTGTTCTTGTGTTTTCTCAGGAGTTACACTAATTTAGCTAACAATTGTCTCCAGACCACTGAATTAAATTGCTTTACAAGGCAATACTTTAATGTTAATATTCTTTAAACTAATATAAATGTGTCTTTCATTTATATTTTACATAAGATCCATTTCAAATGCATTAATTCAACTACTTTGTTTTATAGATATTGAACATTCAAGTAGGCTTTTAGAAGTACCAGAAAGCCAGTGGCAAGTTCCTACTGGCAAAACTCATAGCAAGACCGAACTCTAAGTGTGCACACATTTACATTTGTAAGCTGAGACTTCAACGATGAAAATATAATTACTAAAATTCCAGACTTGCACAAAATTATGTTCTATGAGATTTTTTTAATGCACGTTTGTTTCAGCCTGCAACCTGCATATACCATGCCAAATATTGCTTGTTCCAAAATCAGCATAACTGAGTTCCTGTTGGCTCCAATGGGAACAAAACTTGGCCTATGTTCCCTGTTAGTAGAAGAGAGTTGAAAGAAATGCAGCATTATGTGCTTGCTTGATCTAACTTTGTTACCTGGAAAACCTCTTTCTTTAAACACACCAAAATGAATCAGTTCTCACTGAAAACTTAATCTGTGTTTGAAGTTCACCAACCAAGAGAGACACTTTTCAAATCTCCAGTCACACAACCAGGACCAGAAAAAAAAAAGAAATTAGAAATGCTGTTTCTTACTTTTTACTTCTTACTGTTTATGCAACTTAATCCTACCCACTGATAAGTAGGAAGAATAAACATGCATTTAGGTTAAATCCACCATATAGTAGATAACAAGTTTTTTGGATCACTAATGTACTTAAAGTATCTCTGCACTTCAAGTGTGTGTGCGAGAGGGGCAGGACTGTCAGCAGCATGCAAAAATCAACCCTCTCCAGCATCACAAAGCATAGATGCTTGGAGCAGGTTACGCTTTTATCCCCCAGCGTAATCTTCTACAGAGGGACTCCAACAGCGTGTACGGAAGGGCAAGAGCTCAGTGACGAAGTGAGATTTCTCTATCTGCTCATGTAAGGTTTTCCTCCCCCCGTTCTCCATAGGCATAGTTCAGTGACTATCGCAATTCACAGGAGACACCCCACTAATTTCACAGGACTTACACTCTGCTCATATTGCAACCCCCTGCATCAATGATTTAATCCCTCGGTTATCTCCTTTTATACATATTCAGGAATTGCAGTAACAAATTAAGTAACTCTAGAGATACCAGAGACAAGTCGAGAGACTGAAATATCAGAAGGTGGTGGTACATTTCCATTCTCCCATCAGTGAGCACCGAGCCATTAGTAAAAGCTGCCACACCTCCCGGGAGAACAGAGAGCATCCAGCCTTCAGCTCCAGCCAATAGGTATTCAACCGTAGCATTTGTCCTGTGATTACAAATCAAATCTGTTTCCATCTGGCTGTCAAAGCTGAAGGAGCACTCAGCCAAAATATCACTGACTATTTTCTATGGCTATATTGTCTTTCCAATATTACCTATGCTTTAACTTATATATAAAACTAACAGCGCAGCCACTACGGTAGGGCAACATGGAGCGCGATACAATTAAAAAAAGGACTGGCATTATATCTTCAAATAAAGCGGCACAAAGATTTGTGCATATTTAGTGTCTCATATAAAGTTTGTGAAAAAGGGCTGATTGTTTCACAGCATTCATCCAATATCTTTGAACAGCAAATGTATTTACATATGAATTACCAGAAAAATCAATAATCATTGTTTCCAAAGATGAAACTCTTTCCTTATGCCCATACTACATATTCAATTTTCCCCTCCTGTTACTGACCAGAAGGAAGAAACAATCCACAAACGCAAGATCAGATCATTCAGCCGTCCAGCCTTTGCCTGAAGCTTTGGCACGATGCCATGAGTTAACCCTCTGAACGGGAAATACACACTTGTACCTGCTCCCAGCGAACCTGGCCAGCCTTGCAGAGCTACGAAAACCTCTGGACTACAGCAACCGAAGGAAACCATTCTCTGCCCACTCAGATTATCCCCCATCTTTCCGCCTGAGCTACATATACACATGAAAAAAATGTATTTGATGTAAACCAAATTGAGCAATGTTTTCTACCAGCCAAGGATCTCCTTCTGGGTTTTGCGCAATAACAGAGATGAAGTTCATTTTTCATGTAATTGCTGCAAAAATACTATTCCAAAGCCCAATATTGCCTTTTTGTTCAAGCAAACTTCATGCTGAAGTGAAGATTTTTATTTTATTAATGTTTGTATAACAACAAAGAAAGTTCTTTCTTCTATTTACTCTGTAAAGCAAAGAAATGAACAGTAAACATTAAAATACTACAAGGGTTCAGATATTTCAAACCCCAAATAGTTCTGGTTTAATGGATGTGTATTTTTCATCTGTATAACGAATGTTTCTAAATATACTCACAGGAAAGGAAGACTATTTACCTTTTTAATATTTAATATTTTGCAGCCATATATACGGAAACAATTTACCATGGGTATATTTCTGGTGAAAGAAAACAGCTCCATTACAAGGCTGAAAAGTAGCTTTGATTGCAAAACCTCTGAAACCCCCATGTTTTGCATCCTGAATGTCAAATAAAAAAACAGCCGACCCCAAAATCTTGAGATGAACTGTACAAAAACCAGCAAGTAATCAAATGCAAAACATGATTTAAAAACTTGCATAGTGGTTCATGCCCAGATCTATTTATATGCTGAAATACTTGAAAATTATATCAGCTGGAACTTCTGCCTTCATCCCAATGCCTCCAACTCATTTTAAAAAATGATGTTGTTTGAAGGCTGTTCATTTCAAAATGACATTGATTGTGATTTTCACATCATCCCTTAAAATCGCATCACTCGTTTCTTTGATGCAGCCAACACTTATGGCACTTAATGCCATTTCCTGCATGCCAGGCTAACAGGCATTGGCACAACCTGGCAGACGGGACAAGAGAATTACTGGTGGGACCTACAGAAGCCTCTCAGGAGACCCGTGCTCTCCACAGGCAGCGGCAGGAGGCTGAGCAGGGCATCCCCCAGCGACGAAGATGCCTATTTAGACAATGGAATCATGTCTTCGCATCACAAATTTCTAAAGGAAGGGAATTCATATTTATACTATGTTATATTAATTATATATTACATCATTATATTCTTCCTTAGGTAATCTTTGGTAGAGAAATTCAACCATGTTCCATCTAATATTAAAACTGATTATGTGGTAGTTTCACAGGTTTACACTGCTTTCTCCATAGCAAAAATTACTGTTGAATACATAGCAAAGGCCAATATCACTATGCAGATAATTAATATACTGTAAAGGGTTGATTGGCCACTTCTTTATTCTTTATATCATCTGCAAAAGAATCTTCTCCCAAACCCCATAAAGAATAATCTTTATCTAATCCTTTGGTTTTCTTTTTGCTTAATTTTTTGTTGACTGCTTTCTTACAAACATAGTAAATAACACATGGCTTCCAACAGGGAATTAAATCCTAGAACTCTATGGCTCAAGTTAAGACTTGTAGTTTATCAACTGAGCAACAGGTATAAGTCTTCAAAAACTATACACAAAGCAGTAATTACATGCAGCTTTTTATGTATCTTCTATATGTAAATGAGAAAGTACAAACCTATTACAAATTAAGCCTGTGAAATGGACATCTTTCTGTTGGTGCCTTCTATTTAAACCACTGCCCTTGTAAGGGTCTTAACTAGAGGGAAAGATCTCCCCCTAGCAAGCCACTAAGGTCACAGATATTACTCTTCTGAAGAGCCAGCTTTATTAATCCTAACCCAGTAAGCAGGCAGTTTGGCAGTCTGCAACTGAGCGGCTCCTGACACTTCTTAAGTTAGGGGGTTTTTAACCTTATCTGCAAGCTTTGATTTTGAAACATGTAAACAATAAGTTGCATGACATTTACAGCGATGTTCAGGTGGTGAATTTGTTCCAAATTCTGATAATGTTTCCTTCTTTTACACATTCCTACAGTTTCAGATGGTCCAGACTCCATAAACTGGCAGGAGCACTGTCCCAGGAGACTCCCAGTCCAACTTCCCACTTGGAGCAGGACTATTCCCAACATTAGATCAGATCAACCGGGACTTTTTTGGTTGAGTTGAGAAAAGCTCCAAAGATGGAGAGTCCACTGCTGCTCCACCCTCCTGGGTGGCAAAAACTTTCTCTAGTCTCCAACATGAACCTCGCAAGACACAACCTGTGGCCCCTGCCATGCTTTCTGGCACTTTGAAGAAGAAGAGTCCGACTCCATCATCTTTGTACCTGCTCTTCAAGTAGCTGCAGGGTGTTGTTAAATCACCCTCAGCCGCTTCTTCAGTACACTAAAAAAGTCCAATTTCTCCTAGGTCTAGTGCCCTAAGCCCCAACCTCTCCAGTTCCTATATTTACACTTGCTTTCTTGTGCATGATCACAGTGGTACTTTGATGCACTAGTAAGACAGTAATAATCATAGTACCAGCTACCAGTTTATTGATAGTAAAAGGCTGATTTTCATTACCTCTAGCAGTGATAAAAGCTCCTTTCTTTGTATCATTTTCCTCATAAAAACATTGCAACAGGTACCAGGCAGTGCCAAAAAGCAGAATTCACCCAGGCAGTATCCCTGCTCTTGCACTGGAGAAGCTCAGGTCTTTGTCTGGCAAGACTTCACAGCGGAGGTGAATTTTAGGGGCAGGATCATCCTTTAGCAGACTAAAGGGGAAGAGCGCATGCTAGGAAGACTAGTGAGCTGCCCACCCCACAGGGTAGCGTGTGTATCTTGCAATCATAGAATAGTTTGGGTTGGAAGGGACCTTAAAGATCATCCAGTTCCAACCCCTCTGCCATGGGCAAGGACACCTCCCACTAGACCAGGTTGCTCAAAGCCCCATCCAACCTGGCCTTGAACACCTCCAGGGATGGGGCATCCATAGCTTCCCTGGGCAACCTGGGCCAGTGTCTCACCACCCTCAGAGCGAAAAATTTCTTCCTGAAAATTGTATATTGGGAAGGACTTATTCCTGAGAAGAGAAGAACAAGGATCAGGACCACCCACCAATCTTGGTGGCCAACAGAGCACAAGAGGCAGTTGTGACCCCTGCTCAACCATGGCGAGACCCAGCTCCTAATGCATTTCCCCTCCACATCCCGCAGGCACTGCCAAACTCTCTAGCCAGCCATAAGATGAGTGTACATACTCATCTACTGCCATGCAACTCTCCCCACCCACACACTACCTGAATATTCCTCTGGAAGAAGGGAGCTCATTCTGGGACTCCTGCTTCCCTGGTCTCTAGGGATATTTTCTCTATTTTGCAATGTTTTCTTTTTTCTAACATTTTGCACACTTAGATATGCACTGCCAATTACACTCAATTTATCTATTCCTGCCTTACAAATTTCTAAATGGGCCCTGTTCATCCTTTCAGTTTTGTTAATAAATCATTTTGGTTGCATGCAGATGCCTGCCAAAATAAGGAAGATTCATGAGACTGAGTTACAAGCATTTGTTAATTAGCAGGATCAAGGTGTCACAAGCACAAAACATCCATCCCAAACAGACAACTGGCAAACTGTCACTGTAGCGCACCACTACAGCAATGGGATAGACAGAAAAAAGCAGCAGATGTAACCTTCCTGCTCTGCGAGCACCCATTATAGCATTAAATTTCCAATCTTTGCCCTTGAGGCTCTGACCAATGCTGCCAGGTGGGGGAAACACAAACCACACGTTATTTCTTTTTTCCCCCTTGAGCCAGTCCAGCTATGCCCATCCCACTTTCAGATTATTTGTACTAGACCTTGAACACAGCACTACCTTGAAAATATTGGACTATCATGGAAAAGTATTCCCATGTAGAAATATTCCCCATGAGTCATGTAGGAAGCAGCACAGATGTGCATCGCCGCTGGCAGCACGGTACTTGTCCATCTTGTACAAGTACCATCTTGTCTTCAGCCTGGATGCCAGCCCCGCTCTGCAGATAGTGAGTATGTAACCAAACCACCTGCTTTCCAGGCCCTCCAATGAAAGTGCACTATTTTGTGATTTGTGGCAGGTGAAAGCAAAAGTGAGTTTCCACCATGACACTGGGCATTAATAATCCATAAATAAACTGTCATGTTGAGAGCAGGAACAGCTTGTTGGATGGATACATTTCTCCTCTCCTAGTAGGAACAGACAGCGGGAAGGACACACCAAGTCTTCGCTACCCGCGCTAGCAGGCTGAATCTGTCTCTGAGAAGACAGGGAACATTGCCCAAGACCTACCAGCACAACCCCTCTGTGAGCTGCTGATATCCCTGGGTTCACTGCAAGCCACAGACACAGCTGAAACAGTCACTGGCTAAACACAGTCCTGCATGCATGAAAGCCAAGAAACACACCCCCTCCACAATGCAGACCTGCTCCTAGAGATTAAACATCCTCAAGGTCTTTCCCACCCCCAGAGCCAACAGTCTGCTTAGAAGTTTCATTTAAGGAGTGGTGACAAGAAATATATTCTGACCTAAACTTTTTATTCTTGTATATTCAATATAGCTTCAAGTCCTATTCACTTTTGTATTATTTTATGTTTATATCTGTTTAATTCACTTTGCTTCTCTAGCACACAGAAGCCAGCTGGACATGGAAATATATTTAATGAAGCAATTCTCTGGTACCTGCCTCTTGTTTTCTATCAGCCTTGCTGCCTCCAGAAAATGCCAGGTAGTAGATGTCATGGGTGGGGACTTCAAATAGTCAATACAGCTGAATTTCCACTATCGCACTTCCCTCTGCGACCTCTAGCATTACTTTTACACCGTTCTGCCCTGGATGAGAAACTACTGACATAGGCGTGAGGTGGGATACAACCACCTAAGTGGAGATGTGAAAAGTCATCAGCACCTCGAAGAAGTCATTTTGTTTGTTCCGTTTCAACCTGCCACCGTGTCTTGTTTGGGCTGGCTCATTAAAAAGCCATAAAGGTTGCTCAGTCGTGCTCAGACTACAGATTTCCATGGTCATATTGTTTCTAAATATTTAAATAACCATCTTGCAGTGACAGCTGCATGGTTTCCAAGGTGCTTACCTCCACAATAACGGTTTACTACCAAGGAGCCAATTTCTGAATTTGAATTTTAGCTTCTGAACTGCCTACAGGACAGGGAATGTCTGAGAGGGTGTTTACATCTTGCACATTAATGGAATGTAGGTTAGCACTGTCAAGACCTGCTAAGATAACAGAGAAGGATTTTGTACATTTACAAGTCAAGAAAAGTTAAAATTTTATGAGCAATTTTGAATCTGGCCTGTTGCTGCCACCCTCCCTTCGCTTATCCATCAACAAACCCTCGCTCCACAAGTTTCACAACCATTTTTCCTTGTACCTGGTCTCCTATATGAGCTGCAAATCTCTGCCTGCCGCTGCCCCATATAAGAAAGATATGAAAGAAAACAATGAGGTCGGCATCAGTATTAGATTTATAAGCAGTTACTCCTAATTATCATGGAAATAACAGCAACCACCAAACCGCAAACTCAACCTTGTCATGCACAAGTCCTAACCCACCACCATCAACATGAGCTGAGCTGGTTTCAATGATTTCTATAACAAGCCTTGGCCAACTTGGCTCATTTTACCCAGAATGGGTATTGCAACCTTTTTTTGGTGCAAACACTGTCAGGCAGCTGGAGAACACGAACTTGTGCACATTGCACTGCTGCAGCCAGATAGGGACATATAATAAAGCCTCTCCCCACTGCCCCTCCAGTGGCCCCACTCAACTGGAACCATGAGCAACTGGAACCATTTTCTTCTGCCACCATCAGGGCTAATTCTCCTATAGTGAGTAATCTGCCTGAGCAAACACTGCTGGCATTTAATGATTTGGGACACAACAATGCAGCACGGCCTCCCTCACCATCGCTTTTTTCCCCAAGGATTGCCCCATAAAAAGCAAGAATTGCTGCTTTTTATGTCCTACCACTTTTAAAGCTCCTAATTTCTCCTCAACCATTTGGGTATTGTCTATATTGCAGAATTCTTATGCAGAATCCCTGCTCTCTGGCCTTATAATTTTAATATATGGTTGAGAAGCCCAACCCTTCTAATAAGTAGTGATAAATAATCCCAATTAGATACTTAATATGAGGGTATTTGCCCTTCACCTATAATTGCCCTTTTCCACCCATAAAGGGAGAGGTTTTAGTCTCACCTATGTATCTACTAATAATTTTCCCTTCTGTGTTAACATTGCCAGTGCTATTTGACATTTCATTCTCAGGATTTTCTCTTCCAATTATTTTTTATTGGCTGTGTTTTTGTGTCTTTTATTAGAGGTACCAAGGGCCATCTGCCAGAAATTCACCCCACCTGGTGTCAACATCTCCATGTAGACAACAGGCTTGCAATTAAAAAATACAAACTAAAAAAGCACCAAAAACCTAACTTGCTCTTCCCCTGCCTTGACCTACTTTCCTGCCTGTTTTGGTTTTTGGTTTGTTTGTGGCTTTTTGTTGTGGAGTTTTTTTGGTTTGTTGATTATGTGGTGGGGGGGGGGGGGTTGCCCTTTTTTTAAAAAAAAAAACAAAACAGACTGAGTGGTATCTCTGAGTTCAGGTAGGATTCAAGCCTGAGTTATAAAAAAAAAAACCAATGAAGTTTCACTAACATTCAAAAGCCTTGTTGCCACAGAAGCATGACACCATCAAACACTACTTCAGTGCAGATGGAACTCCAAAAGGACCAAGGATATTTCCATCAAGTTTTGAATACTTCTGGTTTTATTTTCATTCTCTCTTCCCTATAAGGAAATCCTGTCTTCAATTTCAATTAACCCAAACTTTAAAACTGGAGAATATTTTTCAAGTATTTTAGTCATCCACCATTTAGTGGGTAAATATTCCCAAGGGCACTTTGCAGAAAATTTTTCTTTTTTTACCCCTTTTCCTTTTTTTTTTTAATTGCATAATTGCAGCAGAATTGTTTTTCTTTATCACCAGTGTTTTAAAAACTAAACTGTTTTACTGCTTTATCTTTCAGGATCATTTCAATTACTGACAGCAAAGCTACTGCACTCTACTGAAGTGCCAGCGTATTCCTGACCAGCAGAGCACCAGCTGCAGTCATTTAATCTGGCTATTGCAGAGTAATTAGCCAGACCACCAAAGGCCTGACCCGGCTGTTGAAGACACTGATCTGCAGAAGTGAGTGGCTTCGGAAGTGACCCCAAGACACAACAGAGCAGCAGCAATGCCAAGATCACACACGTGGGCATAACCTGGGGCAACTCGACTTTTCTCCTTCTCATCAAACTTCTCAAGTTTCTTCTTAAAATACTGCAGCCATTAGCCCTCTGACATCAAAATAAATGTTCACATTACAGCCTGTGTGTACACCATCTTTAAGGCCATCAGGTTTTTTATACTCCCCATTAGAGGTCACTTTTATCAAACACTTACAGCCTTTAATGGAGCCATGCATTTACCTTCTGTTGAGCGCTTTGTGTTGGTTAAGGTCATTACTTTTATTCAAACTGAGAACCACCAGAATTTCCCCATTATTTGCTCTCAAATACCCTTTATCCATTACCACGTTTTGCTCATTTGCTCACAGTCCTCCAACTTGCAATTTTAATGGTTACGCAGTTGTTTCCTCTAATTGAGCAGTGACCTGTTAACTTCCAAGACTATTTTTATTCTTTACTACCTTAGGTTAATTTGCAGCCTCTTTTGCTGGTGAAACTGTATTTGTTATATTATGCAGAGTGGCAGGCTCTTTTTCTCTTTCTGGAACTGTATACCAACTCCTTTATCTTCATCACCCGCTTCCTTTCCCCTTTCTAGCGCTATCCATTTGGTGTTAGCATGGTGCTAAATCTTAGTTCTTTCGCCATTCCTATGATTACAGTCGAGCACTGTCATTTCTGGGTAAATGCTTCCTGTTCCTCGTATGCTATTCAGTCAAAGCAATAGTTTTGCAGCTGTTGTCTTCACTTCGACATATATTTCTTCCATCTTGCCAATTCTTAGGGTACTTAATGTAAAGACAAGAGCTTTTGTCTTAGGTTTTTTTCCACAGAAGCTTGTGTTGGCAAAACCTCAGCAAAAAGAAATTTCTAAAACATCTTACCAAAGCAGCTCTTCAGATACTACTCTGAGTAGCCCTATAGATAGCTGAATTTCTGAAGTCACATTCTATCAAATATTTTGGGGTTAGTTTTGGCAGGATTATGATGGATGAACATAGTTAAGGACACTGGAGGCTAAAAAGGAAGGAAGACAAGCATGTTTGGTCCTTCTCTGCTGACTACTGTCCCCAAACAACTCACGCTGTGTGTTGTTCAGCTCTGCACAGCCTGTGCAGCTCCTGAATGATGAGACTGCTGGCCTGAACTCTTACATGATAAAGTCCAGACCCTTTGCTGGCAAATTACTAATCCCTGAAATCACTGCTTTCCCATTTTGTGTCACCAGCCCGAACACAGTCACTCCACCCCTGCTTCTTGAGGCTCCCCAAACAGCAGGTGCTTTTTGCTTCCCTTTGCCTCTACAAAAGGGGCAGGCAGAAAGGTTGGTGACCACAGACCTTATAATTGCCTTAAACTACCCTGTGCCAACTTGAAACTAGGCCAATGCTGGAGAACAGCTAAAGACTTGGGTTATTTGCAGGGCTGCTACAACCCTGAATCCGAATGGTACAGAGAAAAAAAAAAAAAAAAGGGGGG
>VFFE01008282.1:5904350-5979707 GCA_008921705.1 Burhinus oedicnemus | reverse complement strand
GTGGTGTTGCACTCATCTGCAATTTCCAAGCCAGAGCTATTGTATTTCAAAGAGCAATTGGAGACTTGGCTTCACTCCGATTTGGAACAAAAGCCACTATTTCCTAGTTCCCTCCTAAATGAGATCACTATCACATCAGCAGCTTGCACCACAGCCAGAAAACCCAGGAGCTAGAGCTCCAGCTCAGCACAAGCCACAAACATGGGGAGCTGGGACATGTTAGGAGTCAGAGGCTGCCCAAGATCCAGGTGAGCTGGTGGGAAACCCAGTTCCTCCAGCAGCACAGCCGGCTCCTGGAGGAGAAACGGCACACCAAACATTTTGTTTTCCATCAGTCTGCACATTTTCCAGCAGCATTCATTGCCCTTCCTCTCCCTCCATCTGGGAGGACGGTTCCAAGATCAGGAGAGATTTAAGCTTCAGAAAGGTTGCCCGCTAGCTTACAACATTTTCATTATACTATCACTAAACCCAAATGCTGTTTTCTTACTCAATTCTCCTCCAATTCTACCCTTAAATAGACTGCAATTTTTCTCAGTCATGTTCCTCCAGACTATCTTCCTAAATTAATGTCATCTGTACAATTTTCAAATTAGTGCAATTTAACATTTCGTGATTCCATTCATTTTATTCCTCAGGAATTTTCTGCTGCAAAATGTGACAGCAATATCTGAGCTGTATATTAAAAGTGGATTAATGCTTTAGAGACAAATCAGTTCTTCTTAGGTTCCTATGCAGTGCTGCTACAGGATTTGATCAACTGTATTAAAAAATAATTTTTAAATTTTTTCTTTCATAATTTTGTACTAAGGAAGTGACCTCTGGGAAATACCAAACATACGGCTTGTCTTTTTTCAGTTTTTGATAGTTTTAAGCATCAGTAATGGGATGCCTTGAAAAAAAGTTGATAAATGTCACAAATTCTTACAAATAAAAAATAAACAGGCAACTATTAAAAACACCTTTGAATCCAGTGAAGAAAACCCAGCACTATAATTAAAAGAATAACAGGGAATTATACTACGATTCAGCAATGTACACGTAAGGTGTACATTGGCTTGAAGCCAGCGGTCTTCACAAGACCACTTTACTATGACTGAAATGAAGTATAAACCTATATACTGGTGATTAAGGTTGTATACTCATAGGCCTTACCACACCTATTACTTTGGATCACTCTCTAGAGAGGTGCAATTATTATCAAGATACATTTCCAAAGCTTCTGAAAATCCGTAGTCCAACCAAGGTAGTAATATTCCATTTTCTTCAGTCATTCACTGCTGATCTTAACATGCTAAAGTTATATTAGTTATATTATAAATGTTTCTTCAACCTGCAAGCACACACAATGAACTTTCATTAGCCTGCAGTTAATTAGTACTACTATTATGTTTGTATTATCTTACCACTGAGGTATCTTGTTATGGATCCCATTGTGATACCTTCATGCAAAAACTGAGCGAACAGAAAACTTTCTTCCCCAAAAGCTTACAAGCCAAGTAAAAACACAGCTTAAATCAAGCAAAGGTAGGTGGGAAGCAATGGGACAGTCTTGGTCAGAATTCTGTCAAGTCTTCCATAGGCATGTCAGAAACAGGACTATGAATTTCTGCCCTAAAGAAACCAAGGTGGCTTGTTCCCATAATGGTGAAGGTGGCACATTCAGCTAAAAAGACCTGGCAAAATAAAACATGGGAGAACAAACTTGCCATGGAGGAATCCACCTTGGCCAGGAGATTCCCATCCGGGCTTTGCTAGGGTGTGAGGACATGCCACAGCACACCAGCACCGGGTGCTGAGGAAAGACAGCAAAAAGTGGGAAAGAAAGATCACAATTAGAAAAAAAAATGAGGTTTTACTGAGATTAGATCAGGGAGGAGGTAGGAACTTACTGGCAATGTTGGGCTCAGCATCAAAGAAAAGACAAGGGAAGCCAGTGCCAAGTGGGAGCAGGTGATAGGCTCAGCGAAGGCACTTGGGGGGGGGGGCGACGCGAAATCAGTAACAGGGCACCATGAGGGCCAAATCAAGCAAAGAGCCCTGCCCTCAAGTGAGGCAGGTGAAATCTCACTGCAGGTCAACTGAAGGGGCAACAGCAAAGACAGATGGAGTGAAAAGGTAAGATGGGTCATCAGCATGGCGAGCTGAAATCACTAACAGTTAGCGTGGGAGTCTATGATGAGAAAGGACACAACACACTCTTGACAGGAGGAACATATACACGTAGTAACATGAAACAAACTGCACTGAACTTTCAGTCAAAATTCAGTGTTATCCGACGGATTTGAACTGCATGCATTTGGTAGTGTCTGGTCATTGCCTTCCTGCCACGGACTTCAGTAGATTCTGAATTCATTTTAGGACTAGCCAGGACAAAAAGCAGCAGTGTTATAGCTTATTTTTGTTACAGTTTTCCCATTTCTCTCTCTTTCAAGCTGAATTAACCATAGTTTAAGCTGACACCTTCCTCCTAGAGGAGGTTTTAGACTTTCAAAATTGTATAAAATCAGTGAAAGTGGGAGGTTGCAATGGCACGGGTTAGAGATCTCTGGAGAGCTCTGGGGTAAGTAAAAGGTGCGGATACTGGTTATAGCTTTGGCAAGGTAAATACCTTGAAGCTGTAATGAGGTTATGTCAGATGAAAAAAGTCATTCAAAAGAATCTTTTCTACCACATTAACTGCTGTAGTGAAAATTAAAATAATAAATCATTCTTTGACAGGAAGCAATTTTAAAAAGCAGTTTTAGATTTGGACTCTGATGACCACAATGAGCTTTTTGCACACCTCTCACAACACAATTTAGTACAATGATACTTCATATAAACAACAGAAAAATTAAGGGATTTGAAGTGTGCTAGTTTCAATCCAGAAGAAGAGATCAGTGCGGTTACTAAGATCTTAAAATGGATTAGCTTGTCTATTTCTGCTGAATTAACTGCAAAATTAGAAGCACTTTCCATCATAAAAATACCTCTGTGGACTAGGTGGAAAATGAAACCTACTAATAGTTTGAAATGTACCCAATTAAATACAGATAGATTAGTAACCAGGAAACCAAAGCACTACCCAATTTGCAGCTATTATAACTAAGCACATTACAGATGCTCTTATTTACATATCAGTACAATACTAATAAACTTGGCTGGCAGCTTCCATACTGCATTATGGGACAGCAAACAAAAGAAAATACCAAACCTTGGCATGGGCTCATGTTCCCTGGCAAACGATTCATACTTGTTTTTTTTCCTAACCTATTTCCAGACAGCAAGCCAAGTTAAGAAATAATTTAGGAAACAGCATCAATAGCCCCTTGTAAAAAGGTGGCTTTGGTTTCAGGAAAAACCTGCACTGATAGAAAGAAACCTCTTTCTCAAACTGTAGAGAATAGTTTTATGAATCTAGGCAAGTTATTGCTTTTCCATGTATCACTGGTTTACAGAAGTTGTTCTGCAATATTTGCAAATGGGTATGTCCCTAGTCTGCAGCAAACGCAAAATATTCAGCTTCACTTACCCCAAGAATAGGTTTAGTTTAAATTAAGCAATTCTAGTACATGACAGTGGTAAATTGCTACAGTTCATCTTATCGGTGCTAAGTTGATGATGCACCTGACCATCTTTGTCGAATCCAGACACTATGGTATGGAAGAAAAGACTTTGAGAATCAAACATCCCAAACCAGCCATGCTGGGCAAGAACATCTCATTCAAGAAACAATGGTATATATGTCCAATTAAACAGTTTAGATGTTGGCTTCATCTAAAGTTTTAATGTACACACTAACAGTGAATGTCAAGTCCAGACCCAGCAGAGCCCAGACCCTGCTGAAGGATGCTGTGGAGCCAGCAGAGCAGGAAGGGAGACCTTTAAATCTCACTGAAGCAGAAAGGTTTTTGCAACCAGTCCTGCTATAGTAAAGATGCATTTAAATCTGTATGGAGGGGAAACAACCTCTATTCTGATAAGACAGACTTTCTCTACTTAAAGGGACAATAGAGATAAAAGATTAAACCTGTCAAGACCCTTGAGGACTCAAAAAAGTGGAGACTGGTTATAAAACGGAGATATTCCACCAAGAGTAAGAGAGGCAACACACAAAGGCCAAAGTCCTTACAGCCACCTTATCCAGGGAATAATACCTGGCTGAATCAAGGAGAGGGAAAAGGGTCTTTTCTGATACAGCCTTCCAATGGGAAAAGCAAGCATGTTCTGTTTTTTTGGTTTTGTGGGTTGTTTTTTGGTTGTTTTTTTAGTTTTGGTGGGGTTTTTTTGTTTTTGTTTTTGGGGGGTTTTTTAATCTCTTCACTTTCTGGGTGTTATGAATAAATGCATGTATTTTCATTCCATCAAAGCCTTAAACCCCACTTAGCACACACCTGTTAATTAGATAACAATGAGGTCTTCTCCATCCAGGCATTCAGCAAACCCGCAAGCCAGACCCTTGCAGATGCCTCAGCTGCCAGGCAGCAGTGGCAGGGCTACTCACGGCCAGCAATGGGGCTGGTGCTCAGCTCAGCTGCAGAGGCCAGAGGAAGAAGATGCTCCCCAAGAGCAACACCGGTGTCTTCCAGAGAGCGGTAGGGTTGGCTGGCATGCTGTAAGAATGGGGTACTGCTTGGGCCCCAAAGGCAAGTGCCATGTCACACAGGATCAACATCTCAAGCCATCTGAAAAGAGATTTTTGAACCAATCTCTACCTGAAAGCGGGGCGGGGGGGAAGTCTTTTTGATTAAGCAACTTCCCCCGCCCCCCCAAAAAAAATTCCCAGGAAGGAGGGGAGCTGAGCAGAGAAATTGTAAGGAGGAGCAGGGAGGCAAGAGAGGTAGGATTGAGTGGCTGCAGGAAAAGCTGGTGAGGGAGCAGAGTTTGCTGTGATCCCAAAAGCCACAGAGGCAACTGGACCAAAGTCTGGAAGGAAGGACTAACCTGCAAGGATATCATGGGCAGGGGGACAAGTTGGGTATTAATCCTTTGTATTATTCTGTTTTATATAATCTTCTATTTAAAAAAAAAAGCGCTATTCATTCTCACGAGTAATCTAATGAAACATGTCTTTTTTAGTTAAAGAGCCTTTTAAGTATTCTCTGAATGGCTAAGAGTAAGGTCTAAATACATCTGCCTGAAAGGTTCAGCCAACTAAGAGGTCTGTCACAAATCCTAAAGTACGATCTAATACAAAATTTGAGAGGAAAAAAAACCCCAACCTTATTCATTGGGCTCCCATGATCTAACATTCCTTATCCTCAGCTACAACAGTTTCAGGACATTTCCTTTAATAAGCAGTCTTAATATGCTCCATTTAAAGTCTCTAACTCATTGGTTTTATTCTGCCAGAAGTAAGGAAGCATTTACGTAAACATTATAAAACTGTCAGCAACATCAGCTCTTCTCTTACCTCGAATATTTAAAAAGTTTATGGGTTGTAGTTTTCTGCATATTATAAGTAGAATTAAAGATTTACTACTGTTATAGTCTGTGATATTGCCTAATAGCCCTTAGCCAGTTTGATACAGTAACTAATAGCCATAAAATTTGAGTTGCATCACAGGAAAAACCTCTACGCTCAACACATGGAGAGTCACAATTTTTAAAATGGTGCAGAAGTGAATAAAGAGGAAGCAGGAGAGAAAAACTTTATTATGAATAATGGGAACAAAAGGAGTGATGAGATTTAACATACTGTGTGAGATTACTTCACATACAGTGCCTTATAGCACTATCAGAAAAACACTGCGGTTTTCCAGTGTTTTAAAAAATGGTTGCATTTGCTTCAGTAATATAGTGAAATAACCAAACGTAGAAAACGCCCACAAAATATTCACTCTGGCACAAACACATAACCGTGTATTCAGCGCATGCTGTTCCATGCGTATTCATCTATTTGGACATGCAGCTACACTCACACACACTTGCAGCCTTGGATACATGTGAATTGTGCAAAGGATTCGGGGACATACCATTATTCCATGCCCTTCATTTATTTGACGTTTATAGGCCACATTCATGCATAAGGCCTGGTTGTTTTGCTCCACTCTGGTGAAGCAAAGCAATTGTAAACCTTGCTCAATTGCTTACCTAAATTGGATTTACTGCACCTTTGAATCTCCAGAGCATGGGAAAGCATCTGGAGCCTACCAGTAAGCCTGGCCTTGCACTTCCCATAAAAGCAGTATGTGCACCAAAGACAATCTGCTTACACTGTACGTTGTGTTCCTGCCATCACTCTTCTCTCTCAGGCTGCCTTTATTAAAATGCCGTTACATTCTCTGGCCAATATTTTACTCATTATACAAGTGAAATCCTGTGTCTCATTTTTGCTTTGTCTAGAAATCTTTCGGTTTATGACAAATAGTATTTGTGGACTGATACACAAATCCATGGCTATGAGTAGTCAGTGAAATACCCTGGTATACCACCTGGCAGCTCTTTAAATTATTACAATTAAACTGTGACTCTGAGCAGAACTACCTTAAGGGAACTTGCTTTTGCAGCGAGAATCAAATAGCAACTGCTAAAGCTGAGCTGTACCTGTGAACTTCAGTTAATAGATTTTACTTGAAATTCACTGTTTGCAATAGTGTAGTCCAGCTGAAATCAGAAGGAAAAAAAAAAAAGCTTCATTATTTAGGAGGGGAATATCCCATGCCATTTTTCCCTTGTTCTCTTCTCCAAGCCAATTCTTTGTCCACGTGCCCTTAAGGTGCACAGGATTCACATTCTTGATGAGCACTGCTTAAATATAGCAGTGGAGTAATATGTCCACTTCCTGAAGTGTTAGCACAAGTACTCAAAGGCACGATGCTAAGAGAGACACATGGTATGAGAACTTCCCTTATGCCCCTGCAGTTTGTATTGATACAAAAGTTGACAAGGCTGAAGCAAGGGCCAGGATGATATGATCGATTTTGGAGTATACCCCACCAGTACTCAAAATTTTTGTGCAGCAGCATTAATGCATTTTGCTGCTGTATTATTTCAAATCCATTTTTGGTAGATTTGTCTCTTGAGGGCCTTTTAATAGATAGTTTTCATTCAATAAACTTTTTTCATACTCTCTGTGAAGATCAACTATGTTCAGTGAGCGCACTACATAAAATACAAGAAGCCAGGAAGAGAGAGTAGCCAAAGCTTTGAATGAGGGCTGCCACGTACTATCAGCCTTCTCTAGACACTAACATTCCATGTTTAAGGTGTGAAGCATTTTCAGTAACACCACTTTAGTAGGGTTTTTTTGTTTGTTTTGGTTTTGGGGGGGGGGTGTTTTGGGATTTTTGTTGGTTTGGGATTTTTTGTTTGGTTTTTTTTGTTTGGTTTTTTTTGTTTTGTTTTGGGTTTTTTTTCCAAAATTAAACTACTACTTCTATTCATTTCAGTACTGAGCTGTAGCTGCCCAGCCCTGTTCAGTATTTAGTGCTTATAAAATATTTACACAGTCAAGAGTCCCCCCCACTAAGAAATTACACCGCTTAAAATGTCATCAGCCTCTACTGCTTTATACTCAACACTAAAAAGAAAGGTAAGAATTGGCACTGAGCTACGATGTTTATCCACAGCAGCTTACAGGTGAGGATTGGAACAATAACTCAGGAGAGACAAAGTCCTTATACTTTGAGAGCTTTGTTGCCGGACCAGAAGAGGATGTTCAATGACAGTGTCAACAACCTCGCTGCTTATACATTCAGATGAAGAAATACAGGGGCAGCTGTGGAAAAGAACAAGGTGAGCCAAATGGCAGAGCGCTCACACTATCTAAAGTAACCATCCTTGAAAAGGCCCACTTCTGAGAGCTTAAATAGCAAAGCACTCAACTCATTTTTACCTTTTAAGCCAGCCACACATCTTCAAGCACAGTGCACGTTATGAGACGAAAGAAGGGTGTCAAGACTTAAGAGAATTATAGAGGCTAGGCCTACATGATAAACAGAGAATAGTTGGAAAAAACTTGATGTGCATTAAAAGTCGCTACAGAAATATTTGGGAGTATTACATCTTGCCTCCCAAACCAATCAGACACCTGTCTGGAAACAAGAACCCAAGGAGTCACTTGCCATGTAAAAAAATGAGCTGTGTGCGCAGCCTTGCAATGATATTGGCACTACGAGTAAGAATGCTCCTGCCAGGTAAGAGGCTCACTCTTCCTCTGCCCATCTCCTCATCATCTTGAAGGAGGTTACTATTATTAACGACACTGAAGAATCATTCAAATCATATTGTTTATAACCTCATAATACATTGTTTTAGCAGAGTGGCAATACGCAGTACTTCGTTTAATACTGTTAGATCTTGAGCAGTTGCATCGGCTTTTTAACCATCTGACATATTGTGCTTCAAAATATTTGTTATTTTTGTTTAGCATCTTTCCCTTTCTACCCACCAAAAATTCTCTGAATAGACCATCTTACCAGCTCCGCTGCCCCTGTGAGCCAGAGAGCACAGCTCTCAGATCAGGTCACGTGGCTCCAATTCAGCGTTTTGAAATAACGAGCTCTCCAATTAAAAAGGTGCCTTTGAGTGATGAATAGATGGTATAAAAGAAGTCAGCACCTGTACAGAAGAAAAGTGAGACTTGCTGCAATGAATACCCTTACTTTTTGCTACTGCTTTAGAAAAAGTAAAACCAGTAAAGGCAAAGTAGAAAGAAGGGAGCCGTGGCTCTTCTGGATCTGCTTCAAATGTGTAAGAGTATAACAACATATCACACTTGGTTCAGGCTTGCTCTGGATCATTTATATAGCATCCTCAGTAACTCCCATCCCAGGCGGAATAAATATTTACACATGCTATATACTAACATATATAGCTTCTAGATATATATCAGCCATAATATTAACTTAAAGCAAATTTTTGTTTTACTATTTTATGCATCAAAATACAATATTTTCTGGAAGAAATAAAAGGTTTTGTCTTTGCTTTGGCAGTCTGCAGTTGCATTCAGTAGGAACATTATAATTGACAGAGAATGCATTCAAATATCCGACAACAGGCATTATTTTTGGAGACATCAAGTATTTGGATTCATTGCAGATCAAGCTGAACCAGCTGGAGAGCATAAGACTCGACTCTCATCTATCCTCAACAGTCTGAGGAATCTGTTCAGGAATGGAAAGGACTTGTAACAGCATTCGGGCAGAAGGAATGTGTTCAGAATCAAATGCTATCATGCACCTTTCTAATAGGCTTTGTACCCTCCTATTATCACACACACTGAAGCATAAAATGATCAAGCTAATTATTTTTCTTGCTTTACATCGTCCTATACTTTATACTGCTTTTTACAAGAATTGTTGAGATTATAATCAGTACTCTGTGTACAATCACACCTTCCCAAATGTTTCTGCAGTCTGTTCAATCAACTTAAGCTTTACTTCTGTTCTGCCCAAGAGCCTCAACCAAATAATCAGCACTGATTTCCTAACAACTTTGATGTAGTTCAAACATATTGGTCCTACCACCTCTGAGCCTTTTCTCAGAACTAAGTAACTCCAGTCTTGTAGATGTATTAATGTCTATGTACCTTCATACCACATGCCATGTAAGCTTCCCTAAGCCAAAAATCAGTGTCTTGTATTTATAATCACAGAAGCACAGGGGTTGGAAGGGACCTCTGGAGATCATCTAGTCCAACCCCCCTGCCAGAGCAGGGTCACCTAAAGTAGGTTGCACAGGACGGCGTCCAGGCAGGTTTGGAATGTCTCCAGAGTCGGAGACTCCACCACCTCTCTGAGCAGCCTGTGCCAGGGCTCTGCCACCCTCAAAGCAAAGAAGTTCCTCCTCATGTTCAGATGGAACTTTCTATGGTCAAGTTTGTGCCCATTACCTCTTATCCTATCACTGGGCACCACTGCAAAAAGACTGGTCCCATCCTCCCGGCACCCTCCCTTTAAGTATTTATAAGCATTGATGAGGTCCCCTCTGAGTCTTCTCTTCTCCAGACTAAAAAGACCCAAGTCTCTCAGCCTTTCCTCATAAGAAAGATGTTCCAGCCCCCTAATCATCTTGGTAGCCCTCTGCTGTACCCTCTCCAGCAGTTCCCTGTCCTTCTTGAACTGGGGAGCCCAGAACTGGACAGAGTACTCCAGGTGCGGCCTCACCAGGGCAGAGTAGAGGGGGAGGATAACCTCCCTCAACCTGCTTGCCACACTCTTCTTGATGCACCCCAGGATGCTATTGGCCTTCTTGGCCACAAGGGCACGTTGCTGGCTCATGGTCATCCTGTTGTCCACCAGGACTCCCAGGTCCCTTTCCACGGAGCTGCTTTCCAGCAGGTCAGTCCCTAACCAGTACTGGTGCATGGGGTTGTTCCTCCCCAGGTGCAGTACCCTACGCTTGCCCTTGTTGAACTTCATGAGGTTTCTCTCTGCCCAACTCTCCAGCCTGTCCAGGTCACGCTGAATGGCAGCACAGCCTTGCACTGTGTCAGCCACCCCTCCCAGTTTTGTGTCATCAGGAAACTTGCTGATGGTACACTCTACCCCTTCATCCAGGTCATTGATGAATATGTTGAACAGAACTGGACCCAGTACTGACCCTTGGGGAACACCACTTGTCACAGACCTCCAACTAGACTCTGTGCCACTAACTACAACCCTCTGAGCTCTATCTGCCAGCCAGTTTTCAATCCACCTCACTGTCCATTCATCCAACCCACACTTCCTAAGCTTGCCTATGAGGATGCTGTGGGAGGTAAAAAAATAAAATCAACATTTTGAGTGACTTTTTCCTCCAAGTCCTTGGTACAATATAAACAGTAGATACACTGCTCCAATTACATTTCCAATTCAAAGCTATATAATGTATCGCCCTTTGCCTACTCCCTATATCTGATCAGTGGCTGTACTTACACACTTAAAATTCACAGCTCATACTTCAAAAAGCTTCAGTATATCCAGAAAGAATTCAGCTCAAACTATCTCTTTTCTATTAATGGCATAATGAGGACCTAACATCTGTCCTTTTTATCACCATGAATCGTACAAATGTGAGTTTTTACAAACACTAACCTTTGGAAATGCAAAGTCTCAAACAAGATATCATCATCTTGAAACATATACAAAATACCAGCATGCACATTTGGAAATTTTATTATGTATAATAAATTTTGATAAGATACTAAGGTTAGGACATCACATCAGATTAATAAAATCCTGTTGGTACCACAACTTACTTTCACATAACTCTATTAAAATACAAAAGTTGCTGTATTTCCACAGGTAGCTGTAATTTAGATTAGCACCTCAATTAAAATACAAAGTCTTTCACTTGCAAAGATTTGGTAGAATTTATTTGTTATAGGTCACAGCAGTAGGTACCATAGGGCAGTCTCCTGTCAGCGCTTTGCAATAATAGGTGCAGACCCCGCTAAATGCCGATTTGTTAACTTATAAATGGAGGAAATTTATTAATCCAATACTGCAAAATGCTCCATAAAGGAATGACAATGGCACTAATTGGGATATCTGATTCTCAAATAACACAGTAGGGGGAGTGGAAGGGGGAGATCAGGGCAGAAATTTGACAGGAAAAACTGAAAACAGAAAAGAAGCTTTTGGGAGCCCAGGAAGGATTTCAGAGGCTAAAATGCAGTAACTTTTATTCAAAACCCAGTACTCTGTTCCTAATGACCTGTCCATATTGTCATGCTGTGAGGGCAAGGCATAAAAAAGAAAAGAAAAAAAAAATCCAAAACTACTTCAAACCTTTCCATAGAGGATGAGACAAAGTTCTTGAAGGTTTCCACTGACGTTAGACAAGTCTGTGCTTGGTCTCTGGCCAGACTTGAGGACGTGTGAGCGGTTCCTGGTGGACCACACAGCTAACAGCTGCTGCTGCCTTTCCTCCCTGACCTACAAGCACCCCTTCTTTGCAGAACCAGTCCCAATTGTGTTCTGCTTCAAACCTACCATCAAAGGGTTATTGATATTGAAAATGATCCAAGATTAGGTTGTTCATTCTTCACCTTGTTCGTTCCAAATTCAGGCAGCAGCACTGCTCTTCAAGGATTTATTTGTTCATGACCATGTACGTGTCAGGTACCTGAATATCTAAAATGAGAACAGCTCAAAACAAATCCTACATGCTGACCTCATGCTGACAGTGAAACCCTGCCCAGTGGATTTCTGTATGCATTGGAAAATTGCTTTTCACAATAAGCACCACAAATTTTAGAAGATGGCTGTCTCTGACACTTGACTTACTCTCTTCATTTTGTTTTCTGTGACAAAAGGAACAGATCTTTGAAATTTTCACTTTATTCAAGCAGTTCCCCTGAAGTCACCAAGGTGCTTCCAATACATATCATAGCTGCAGAATTGTATTATGTAGCTTTGAAAAAAATCTGGAAAGCAGTAGGACATTTGAGAATTGAGCAGAAACAAAGATACATGCTTTTCAGCAGGCAACTGAAGCGACATGCGAAAAGCAGAAGCATTATAGTCAATTTAATACTATATGACAACTTCTTCACAGTGATTTGTAACATTTTGAGTTCAGCCAAAAAGCTGAATACTCATTTTTGTTATGTATTTTAGTTGATGATAGTTTCCTTACTGAAATGGGGCACACACTCCTTTATATTCCTCTAAATCCTTTCTTAACACTCACAATTTCCACAGCACGTACACAATCCTTTCGGGCTTACAAGTAATCAGGCCTGCTGATATCCATCAGCAACTTCAGCTTCCTTTCCCCCCAGCCTGCGCTGAGGCCTAAGCAGTTTCCAGCGTCGCTCCACTCCCTTCCACAAACAGCAACCAGTGGTGGAGAAACAGCCCCGTCCCAGGAATGTAGTAGGCCTTCAGGACACAGCACCCAACGCTCCCATGCCAGCCAACATACGCAATTGGATAGCGAAGTGTAGAAAATAGGCAGTTTTGTCTTAATAAGAGAATGCCAACAGCTTATAACAACATTAAGGATCTTGTCAGCTGGTAGGTACACATCTCTGCAGTCGGACAATCCCCATATTGGGGAATATTATTTACAAAGTGTTGCTGGGTTTCTTGTTTGCCTTTTTTTTTTTTAAATAATAATTCTATTTGAATTGTTGTAACCTGTGTAATCTCACTGCTTCAAGTGTGTTGTTTTGTTTACACAGGTCTTATGTACCAGTTCTCAAGAATCTACAGCATTTGTTATATTACTTGCACAAGGAGGTAAATTCAGTTCCATTACATCCAACTGACTTTTCTGAAGGGCTGAGCGGTGATAAAGAGGAAAAACTTGGGAGCTAAGGTAGTCAGAATAACTTGAATTCTCGCCTTCTAAAGTCACTGCTGCAAGGGCAGCAGCTTAGGAACACAGACCTAGTTACAGCTTAAAAAGAAAAAAATATTTTGCAGGTTCACAAGAGTCTTGTGAAAACTAATATGCATTTTACATTTTCCAAACAATGAATGAACAGAATTAGGGGATGTCATCCCATGTTGTGTTTGCAGCCTGCCTTGAGCTCTGCGCTGCCAGAGATGCTGCAGCAGTAGCCTCACCTAACTTGTTTTGTTAGTTTAAGTGGCGTCCACAAACATTGCAGGCTTTACTGTGCACAAGTTGTCTTTCCAAAATGCTGCGCTAGCCTTGTCACTCATTGAAGTCTGATAAATTCTCTGATTCCCAGACAGGTAGACAAAAAAACCCTCCTACAAGGTGAACTTGTACTATTTCTGTCAAAGCAAACTGGAAAGATTTATGCCAGCTGTATGCACGCTCATCCTCCAACCAACAGACAGATGAAGTTGGCCTGCCGCTTCCACTTTAACCAGCTAAAGATGTTGTGGCAGATAACCAGAGTGAAAGTAAATTAATTTTCCTCCTAGTTTTGCAGTCATATGGTGGCAGAGGTCATCCCCTCCGAGAAGCTTCACTGGTTACAAGCTTCATAATCTGTGTTTGTGTATTCACAGGGAAATAATTAGATGGGAAAAGAATGCTTTTCAGGCAATCAGATCACCACTTCCATCCAAACATAATAAAAAACCCCATTCAAGTTTGGTTTCATACCCTGTGTCATGATGGGGACAAACCCCTCACGAAGGAAACTTCAATTGACAATGTCTAGGACAAATACTTTTGCTTTAAATTCAATTAACATGAAATGTCACTGATTTCGGTGATGAAGCATCTGATGTATTTCACATTTCTCCATTATTAAAAGGTCACATAAGCTTCTTGTTAACACACATTACCTCTTACCTCAAACCTAAAACCCAGTTTTTGAGCAACACAAACACCTCTTTTCTGTTATTTTAACTTCCATTTTACCCCTGTATACAGGAGGTGATTTAGAGCAGCAAATCACTATAATTGCATCTGCTACTGTTGCATTTTTCCGCTTCTTCAAAGCTGATTTCAGCATTTTTTGATGGCACAGGGTATAACATTTTATTGACCAACAAAGAAACATCTTGAAATACATTTCCATCTCCCTCATATTGATTTAAGTCAAGCCTGGCAATCATTTAAAATCAAACATTTCACAGTCTGCCAGAACAACCTCAAATGCACAACAAGAAAAAATTGTTTTGTGCACAAGTGGATGCATGAAAGGCTTGAAAAGCCCTACAACAACAAGCAGGACCCTCTGCCTCCAAACTCAATAAACAGGGTCTTGTCTCCAAAGCATCAAATCTTAGCAACCTGTCAAAGCACACAGATGAGTAAAAGGCTGGAAAATGTGCCTTAGAGTGAAAGATTTCAGGAGATCAATCCATTTAGTTTATCAAATGAAAGGTGAAGTGGTGGGTTGATCACAGCCTCTTGCTATCTACAAAAAATTGACAGTCCTTTAATCCAGTATTCAAAATTATACAAGATTCAGGGCAGCTCAACAAACCAAATCTAGAAATAAAGGCCAGCTTTTAAATAGCAGAGCAATTGCCAACTAGAACAAGATGCCATTGAGTGAGGTGGACTCTCTAGAACTGAGATAGTCTCCAAAAGAGACTTATGCTTTGTCAGTGGCTTTCAAACTTTTTCAATTTGTGGAGTCTTGAAAAATTTTGGGAGAAGATGCAAGTCTCCCTATACATAGTTTAAGGCTGCTGACAATTGACAATATATTTGCTCTTTTTTTGTTACCTTTCTTCGGTAACTAGATGTAACATTACGACCTACAAATGAACACAGACCACTGGTCTTATTCAATAGCATTTAATTCAGAAAAGTTCAGGTGACATAAGAGCCCATGCTATCAGATCACACATGGTCTCTTACCATCTTACAGTTCAGCATCAGTAAGAGCTGCTGGAATAGCAAGAGGACACAAAACCACGTCTCCAGAGACAAATCAGCCTCCAGAGATAAATACTTCAAAGGTCCTCTGGAGAGACCAGTAACTGGAGAGTTACAAAGAAGACAGGGTTTAAAAATCAAACATTTCACAGTCTGCCAGAACAACCTCAAATGCACAAGAAAAAATTGTTTTGTGCACAAGTGGATGCATGAAAGGCTTGAAAAGCCCTACAACAACAAGCAGGACCCTCTGCCTCCAAACTCAATAAACAGGGTCTTGTCTCCAAAGCATCAAATCTTAGCAACCTTAGCAAACAGCAACTGGAGAGTTACAAAGATGACAGCAGGAGAAACCAGAGAGAAGAGAGTACTGACTCCCAAGAGAAGGTCCCCAAATTTGCAAAGAAGTGGTAACACCCGCTAAGATTACGTACTTGCATATTTTCTCACTTATGTAGATGCTTTTCCCTCCTTGATTTGTACCCTGTATGATCTACCTCTCCCACTCCTGCTTTTACTGAATGGTAAAGAATACACTAGGGAAAGATCATGCATTGAAATTTCTGTCATTCTTGTAAGTGAAGTCACAAAGAAAAACGTCTTGCATGTTAATCATTTTTGAAGCCTCAGAATTGTTTTCCAATGAAAGCTGATGATGGTGTGATAGCTCTCTGAAGACATATACTCACAAAAATGACTCTTTCTTGTCTTATACATAAACTATAAGCCTGATGAACGGGCTCATACCCAAGGAACTATTTTCTGCACTATAAGTGAAAGTTTATATATTACAAAAAGTGAAGTTTATGTTATACAAAGCTCTAGCCATCATATAAACATGCACAAAATTACACGTTAAAGGGCAAACGCTTCCTCCTCCTTCATCATCTCCCGTGCAAAACTGATCAGTCCGTACTAATGAGGATAGGGTTTGGCTCATCTCCTCAGGTTATCACATACATCCAACCTGCAAAGGGCTAGTATTGACTACATGAAGATATTTGTTATTCATATGAAGGCATTTTACAGGAACAGTTGTGTTCATGTAGAAACCATTTCTACCCTTAAGAGTTCCATCAAATGTGTTAATTTCTCTAACAGACATAAGAGCCTTTGGTTCTTACACACAAAATCGAAGCAGGTACGTAAAAGTTTACTTTAGTACAGGAAAGGTTGCACAGAGTAGTAACAATGAATATCATAATACATTAATGTTACTTTAATTGCTGAATGACATAGCTTTAATCACTTATGACATCAACTGTCATAAGATCACATTTGTGAAGTCAAGATATGCTATCAAATAACTTGAAAAGTTCATTTTTAAGCTGTGCTGCAACTCTATTGTTAAAATTAATACGTGTGCAACTCTTCTTTAATGTTAACCAGCAGAATATTAAGCACAAGGCCCATCAGTAAGGTAGAGGGTACAAAATGTATACATGGATTGGATAGTTTTTACCTGTAAAGTTTCAAGTGTGAGGGTTTTGTTCACTTGGAGGAGCAGGTCTTTCGTGAGATTTCTGCTGTTACTGCCTTGCTTCTGTTGAGCTGTAAGGATTCTCACTGTGATAATAATCAGGGATCACTTGTTAGATGCATGTCTAACCTCAGTAGTAAAGACTGTCAAACATATACTCTACTGCTTCCACCACAAAAGCATAAAATATTTCCTACAATAGCTTCTTCACAGGGCTATTTCAAAGCACAGGGCCAGTTCAAGAACAGGTCTTGTTTTTATCTTGCAGCCTGTGCCCAATTCCCTTCTGCAAGTGTTTGAACCAAAGTCTGCAGAAGGGGCTGTAGCAGTGATTGGAGGGTCCCTCTGGGAGGGGACAAGGTGCCTGGGACCTGAAAGGGGTCAGTGGACAGCAGATCACATGCAGAAGAAGGGACCGCAGGCTGGTAGCAATCTTCCAAGTTACTTGGGTACAGCTCCCAAAGGATATTTTCCTCCTGGCTAGCAACTGGATCCAGGTCTAGCATAAGCAGACTGCTCAGGGCCCACCTACCTGGACATCAGGTTATAGCAATGGCTTCTAAATAAAGCTCCAGCAGAGACGTCATCTGCAGGAATAGCTGATGGTGACGGCCTCCTCATCTTTGCCTTGACTACTAGGGCACTGTTTCTAAAATCACCCAAGGCTAAAACGATTGCCAATACATGTGCATCAGCACGTTGTTATTAACGACTGTAGCATGCAGGGGTGTTGATTCCATGGTGCCAGATGGTGCTTTGAAAATGGTGCTGACTCACAGAAGAAAGACGAATAATGAGATACTAAGCTACTAATAATTTAGCTTGACTCGAAATCCCAGAGTGCTATTGTCTTCCAGTAAACATCCCATAATACCCATCAAGTAAAGAACCAGCCGGCATATAGCTGAGTAGCAGAAAAAGATGCATCATGACTACCTAACATTTTGTGCTTTTATATCAAAGGGATGTTTTGCGTAACAGATGCGGGGAGAAAGGACGCAACGTTACCAGAGACAAGGAAGGAACATTCACCCTCCTTTTGCGCCAGCCCACAGACGCAGGCAGAGCTGGGCTGGTAGCATGTGGCATTTTGTGCTATTTTGCAGTATTTGGGGTAACGCAGGTCTCGCTCTCTCCACCACAGCTGCACAGGCATGCACACAGATGCTCAAACTGTGTTTTATTTTAGCAGCCTCTGAACGAATCACCAGGTGCTGGTGTATCCAAAATGTTATTTTATTTTTTTTAAACCAGATTTCAATCCCATTGGTATTTTCATGGGTTTAACTTTAAAGTGCGACTTGGGATTTGCTGCTCTTTTGCAGAACTAAAATACATTTTCCAAGCCAGTCCTCTTCTGCAGTTTCCATTTCATTCAAATACATTTAAAGTTTTACTCAGAAGTTTTTGGCTGGATGACCTAGGTCATAACCTAATCGTATTTTTACTTTGTTGGGCTTTCTTATAGATATCTACTTTAATTTTAAAACATTTGAATAATACATCCTGCACAACCAGGTGCATTGTCAGGGTTAGGATTTTTCCAGTCTCCCCAAGTCATCTGACTGGCTGCAGTGCCAACGATGATCTCGTTTTTCTAAAGTTACGGAGAACCCAGTACGACATTCCTATGACTAGCTATGAAATTAAGTTCAGTTTCAGCAGCATGAGTAGCTTTTTTTCCTTCCAGCAGCTTTCAAAACCCCAGGAATTACACTGTTTTCTATCCAAAACTGTGTCCAATTTAAATGAGTGATTGATTACAATTAATGCAAATGGTTTGAAGCAGATTTAAAAGACTATTAAGTGTCTATGCTAAGTCAAATACACTAATTATTTGAAGACAACCTAATTATTTTGACATGCAAATAAAAGTTTGTGAACATATAGACTCAGGAAATTCAAAATCATTTTCCAGATACAACCAAGTACTTAATGATATTCCAGAACAGCCTTTTCAGTTTGAGAAAAATTAAACTATGTAAAACTAAATAGATTTCTATTTAAATCTCAATTTCACTTTTTGATGGACTATATTATCAAAGAAATTGCTCACATTAACAATAAAGGAAGCATTTAGAGAAGAGAAGTACTCGTAGAACAATTAGTAAATGTAATGATAGAGTCAGTCTTGTAGAAAGCAAAGAGGAAATTTTGCCTAGGGATGTGTGTGTTAGACGCGAAATATTTGATACAGCTGCCTCCTCTGCTGGTGTAAATCCAGAGAAGCCCCAAAGTCAGCTGTCTACTTCTGCATTGCAATTGCTTAAAAGGAAAGCAGAGGGCAGTGAGGGGAGTCAAATTTGGCAGAAGTCGACTTTTCTGATACCTCCACCACAATTCAATGCAGGGAAGGGAGTGGGAGAAGAGGCCTCCACAAGTGGCCTACTACAGAAATCAATGAGGAGGCAGTTTTCTCAACACAGAGAGAACGTCAGAAATTATGAATGGCTGAGATCACTCCAGACCTCTATGAGGACGGATTTCACTTAGTCACTTTAAGAATGCAGTTAAGTGCCTTGAAAAGTAATGAGCTTCCGTCTGTAAAGTCCTCCAAAAAAGTCCTAAGTCTAGAAAACCATTACTCTGTTATGCCAGAGCAGCCTCTTCTGCAAGGGAAAGTATGCATCACTTGCAATGAAATTTGAGAATTGTCCTCACCGGTGCTGTCCTACTTCTCCAGTCAATTGGCACCATCAATAAAACCTTGACAGCAAGGAACACTCCAGAAGGTGGGCAAATTGCCTTTACCCAGAAGTCTCCCTGGCAAGGAAAAAAAATTCCATCTAGTTTTAAGAGTGAGCATATACTGACATCAAGTGGTGGAAGAGATCTCCCTTTCCCTGTTCCCTGTAGGGTTTCCCTCGGTTTGAAACAGCAGTTTGCAATTTGTGCCATCTCTCTTCATCTCTTTAAAGGTAATGGCCATTTACTGAGTACTTTACCCAGCACTCCTCAGCTGAAGGCTTCACAGTTTGCTCTAATCAGGGGAAAAAAAAAAATTAGAGGGTGCATTTGTGTATTTGCCAGGAGAAATGTGCTCATTCGCATGACAGCTGTCTGTCATAATTCATAAGCACAACCGGAGTAATGGATAATATGCATTTTGCTCACTTAGATAACAATGATTAGCTCTGATCATTAACAACACGATGCATTAGTTAGACATGAGAGTGGCTAATCAATCTGACTCAAACTAGGTATATCAGAGATTTAGAAGCAGATCAAAGTGAAAGCTTACAGGAAATAATAGCTTTTCCAACACATTTCAATTTTTACCACGGGTCCTGAATGGGGGCCATTCATGAGGCTCTTAATTACTTCACAAAGCTATAAAGCAAATCTCTAAAGTACCTGCTAAATATGCAGAGGAAGAGTGCCCTTTAATATGTAAACTGGAGCCAATAGTCAAGACTAAAACACTCCTTAATTGTGAAAGGAATTCAAAACCCAAATTTGTATTCAAAAATACAAACTGTGCATCTCTCTTGCACGCACCGGCACATACCTTCTTCCAGCCTGCACATATATATACAAATAGACAGCTCTCTGTATACAGATGCACAGTATTTGGGCTACAAGTTCAGATGCAAATTTCTGGAAGAATAACCTTGGATCCCAACATCATTAACAACTTGGACTTTCATTATCAAGATTAACATCTTGCACCAGAAAGGGATTGCTCCCCTCTATTTTCCACTAGTGAGGCCAAATCTGGATTACTATGACCAGATTTGGGCTGCCAAGCACAGGAAAAGACATTGATGCACTGGAGTGATACCAGTGGAGGGTCACCGAGATGGTCAAAGGTTGCCATGGCACATGTGAGGAGAGGCCAAGAGCTGGGTTTGTTTAACTGTCAAAAAAGCTCAGGGGAAATCTTAATGCTGTCAACCACCACATCTGAAAAAGAAGTCCACGGTGAGGATTGTCCAACACTGGAACCCCACAAGGTTGTGAAATTCCCACCCTTGGAGATGCTCAAAACTTAACTGGACATGCCCTGCACAACCTGATCTGATTTGGAATTTGGAGAAAACTTTTAAGCCAGCCACGGTTTGAGTAGGGTGTTGGACCAGATGACCTCCAGAGGTCCCTCCCAACCAAAATTATTCTGTGATTCTGTTAACCTGGACACAAATTAGTTGTGGTGATAACATAACACTTTCTACTGCACTGCTACTGAAGGTGTTTCCCTACAGAAAAAAATAATCTAATACTTAAATAAAGTAATAATCTGAAAGTATGCTATTTTAGGTAACGTATGAAAATTATTATTATAGATCCCCATACTCTCCAGGATGAGGAAGAGTTCATCAACTAAACTGGAAGGAAATGAGTTATACTGAAAATACAGTCCCCTCTCAAATGTGAGTTGCATTGTCTGGCATTTAGTCTGGCTTTTGGGGGACTTTTAACTCCCTTTTTTCTCTATGCTTACACTGGAGCTATAGATGAAATATGCTAACATGCCTCAGAGCTACATCAATAATAGGTTTACACAGAATCCACAGTGAAACAAATTAATCTCTGGCACTATCTCCTGTGCATAATGACAAAAAGGGATGAATATAACCCAAGCACATAAAATTGCTGCAAAGCCACATGCAGCTGAGTCCCTTATTCCCTGATCTTCTTGCCACCTTCCAGCTGTGGGACTCCTGGCTAGGCTCCAACTGTTCAATTACTGCATTTTCCCCAGAGCTCCATTTCTCTCATATTTCATGGATTTTCAAGGTGACGCCCTGTGGACCACACGAGTTGCCTGGCCTTCATTTCAGCTTTCACACCAAGTTCAGCTAGCAAATTCTTGTTCTCCACTACTCCTATCACCTCAGCCGTGCTGAGTCTCTTATTGCAAAGGAATTGACATCAAAGACTCTGTTTCAGGGGAAAGGACTGCAAAAGCCACAATTAATGGCTGGAGCCATGGACACGCATTGCCTGCTTTTACAATGCATAATCTACCAATAGCTATATGATTACAGTGGACAGTTTCCTGCTCCAGAGACAAAATGCTTTAACATTGCGGCTACTACCATGGTCTTTGGTATGCGTGCTGACTCTTTAACGATGAGTACTTCTCAATATGCAATCTTAATGCAAATAATGGCTTAGTTATACGCAGAAAATCTTTTCAGCATAATAAAAATGTTCTCTCATGTTCCCAGTGTAACAGATGCCCTGTTAATTGCACTTGAAATGTGAAAATATTTAAAGTTCTGCATAATAATCAAAATAGAAAGTTGTATAATAGCAAAGTGCCATCTTCCAGAAACAGGGGGGGAGGAGAAGACACGGACAGACCGACACCAAAAAAACCCATGGTAGAATACTTTGTATCAGTGTGTGAAATAACTTAATTTTTCTTGTGATCATGAACAATAAAATATATTATTTGCTAATACAGGAACCTGCACATCAGCATTTGTGAAAGAATACAGCAATACATTATGCTAAAATCGCACTTACATAGTTTGTTTCTCAACTCACCCTTGCCATAAAATAATAGTTAAAACTACTAAAACCTCTTAGCAGGATTCTTAGATTGTTTGGATAAAATTTTAAGACAATCAGATCACTTACCCTTCCTATGTAGTCCTGCATTATATACAGGCATATAGCACTGTAGACATAGAAAGTTTCATACAAGGGACACTTCAATTTTAATCTCAAAATCATCCATTGTTCAGTTGATTTCATAAATTACAATAACTGATAGCTATACCATACAGCATTCCCTATTGTAACGCTTCTATTTACTCCAAACAGAGCTTCAACCAGAAAATGTCTCACTAAAAACTAGTAAAGAATTGGAGCCAGCATGGAGTAAAAAAAAAAAAAAAAGGCAGTTTCTGTAAGAGGAATGACCTTCCTTCTTCATAGCAAATATTTTTTTTATTATGCAGATTCCCTGCATAATACTGTCACTCTACAGTTTAAAGTGAACTTATTTTCCTTTCTGACTGTATTATAATGAATTATTTGAAAACCTAAAGCCTGCAAACCTTACTAAAACTGCTTATTACAACCCCTTTACCTTCCTTTTTCACTTACCCAAGATACAGAACACAACTTTTATTTTCATTAACAAAATGACCTTCCACATCTAATTTGAAATTCTTCACGTGCAATGTCTCAAATACCACAACACTGGGTTTTACTCCTCTGTGACACTCAATTATCATCCCTGCTTTCACGTGCATCGAATAAAGTACACAGATCCTCGCTGAAAATTCTTTGTTAATGACACATGGCTTTTAATGATTTTTCCTACACAATTCAACACACTCTTTAGCATTGTTTTCTAAACTTCCTTCACTTCTCCTATCACTGCCAAGACAGATATTCCAGAAGTATACGTAATGCCCTGACATTCTTCACTAGCTGAATAAGCTTTCTTCCCTTCGGCCAGATCCTCTTTTTGTCATATAATACAGTATTTGTGTATTAAACCTCTAGGATGTCAATAATTTCTTAGTGCTTCCCTTATTAATGGTACCAGTAGAGCCCAAAACATTTCCCTTCAGCATTATGAGGCCATAACCATGTAGGCTTCATTCCCACCAAAGGCAACTAATGTTTGCACATCTGGTTCAGATAATTCAAAAGACAGGCCATGGATTACTTGCATTATGTTTGGAACACTTGGATTGAAGACCAAAAAACAAGCTACAGTTTCTACAAGATAGTATAAAACTATCGGCCACAGGAAAGCCCAGCATCCATTTATTATCACTGGCTCAGGTCCCTCCACGGCAAGCCACCCAAGAGGACAAGGAAGACCTGGGACTGGGGAGCAGAGCACAACCGAGCAAGGACACCTCATGCCCTCCCCTCCAGGCAGGCAGACAGGCTGCCCTTTCTGCAGAAACTGCAAGCAGGTGCCAATAAGCAGATAAAAAGAGGACATGGGTAACATTTTGTGGATGGAGATAGTCCTAGAAAGCTGCAGGGATGCACTTAGGCTTTTGTCACAGGCAGCAAATCTGCCATTTTGCAGCTCAACGCACGAAGACCAGATAGAAATAAAGAAAAGCCTTAACCAGCAATAGCTGGTGTGTGTTGGAGCTTTCTAATGGCACGTTTCTTTCTTGCGTACCTTTGCAAACAGATCTGGAGACTACTTCAAGGCTGTGACATCTGCATTTGTCATCTTGCATACAACACCTCCAGTGCCCAGACGTGATAAAAGCCATCCATTTACAAGGCAGTTATGCTGTCCCTACCACTTCTGCTGTCTACACCTTTAACCACCTTCCGTTCCCAAGGGACAACTGGAATAATCTACATTTAATAGAATAGTGGGGAGAAGATCCAGTCTTAAGCCACTACATAGCCATTTAGGGATAAAACTCACAGGTGTACTATGAGTTAATTACATAAAACTGCACAAAAAAAAGAAAAATTTCTTAAGTCTGCTAGAGGAATCCTGATTTATTTAGCTGAAAAACGTAGCTTGGACTGGAGGTAAAGCATGTGGGGGGAATGGTTATCATTTTTTTAAAGATATTCTGAAAACTGCCTTTAGGATTGATTAGCTCTTCCTATGTATGGAAGAATATTGCTGGAAGGAGCTGGAGGAATTATGAAGATTAACAAATTAGACTTGATCAAAGGCTTTCACAGCACGGCACCAATATTTTTAAGAACGCCCTTATCAGATTTTTCTCCTCAGGACTGTTTAAAAATGGATGGTTCAGAGCAAGCTTGGAAATCTTCAAATAGTTGGGAACAAACCAGTATTTAACAAACTACTCACACCAGTCAAGGTGTTAACACTATTTTCAGCACCTGAATACAGGAACCTGGTTACTACCCTTCTTTCAGAGCTTGTAAGCCACCTCTTTGTGGTTTTAAAAAAAAAAAAAAAAAAAAAATAAAAAAATCACTGCTGGTTTCAAGCTAATTAAACATTTAAACCTGCCTTGCTTGGTCTTGATGTTGTAGGAAAAGCACTTAACTCATAGGCTAACTATATTCCTCCTTATGGACACCACCTTCTCTTTCCTCCCTCCCAATACTCCAGAACAATACGAGTCTCGTGAAGCCTATGGGACTAAGCTGAAATGCAGCCAATGCATTGGCTACACAAGGCTACATGCCGCCTTGGGCGGTCAGACTCCAAGACAATAAGGTCTCAGAGTGGGCCAATGGTCAGGGCTAAGCCCTGGTTTGGGATTCATGTCTCTGGTCTTCAGCAAATTCCTTGTCCTACCCTGGAAATGCTGTCTTATGCCTCTATATCTCAGGGTTTGCCATTGGATAGATGGGCACAGCACAACTTTTTTTCCTGGTAGGCGTCGGAAGGATAAATGTGTTCCTGACTTTGATGTACATCGATGTTTGGCACTCAGGTATGAATGTGAAGCCTGGCCTATGATGCTGGATACAACCTTCAAAAATAAGAGACACTGGCAAAATTAGTGAATGTAAAGATATAAGTATTTAGGACATACATTAATAAATCATTTCTCATACTGAAAGCCCATGTCTCAGTTGTCTCTGGGAAGACAAGAATCAATCCATCTAAAAAGTTATTCCAGCTAAAGTTAACTATAAAACAGAACTTAGATGCATATCGCAAAAAAATACAGGGGTAACAAGCACCACAGAAATCATCCCACCTTTTTTGAAATACCAGAGACACTCTTCCTGCAAAATCTGATAAAGGCAAAGCCTCAATTTTTGAAGATACAGATAACAAGATAATCTGTATCAGTAGATTTAAACCTTTGAAACAAGAGTCTGAATCACTGCAGAATCACTACAGAAGTAGCAAAAGCAAAACAAGTTTCAGCTGAAAAAGTAATGATTTATGACACTGAGGCAGCTCTGTTAGCAGTTGTGTTCCAATACAAAATAAAGTGAAGTGGATTTAAAACTTATTTCTACTGAATCCAGTATGTATTTTAGTATTGCAGATTAATAGTGTTTCAAAAATCCTAACGGAATTAGAAAAAAAGTGTAGGGATGTTATTACCATAACTGTTCCCGTGCGTATGAGGTGCTACATCTACACATGACTAAGAAGGCTCACAAGTGCAATAACCATTGCTGTTGTGCATTGCTAATTTCCAAGACTCCAAGAGACACTAGAAATTATACCAGATGATCACAGAGGTCCCTTTGGCCTTAAAAATCAAACAGTGCTTGCGTGCAATTATTTTTTCTCCACAAGTCTTTTGCCACATGCACAAAACATTTCAGATAGATCGCAAGCCAGCAAACAAACTGAGAACTTGAACCAAAACTGGGTTAATTTCTGCAGCTTGAATGATAAATTTCTACTTTCTCCAACACATTCACCCCAGAACCCTTACCCCAAAAAAAAAAAAAAAAAGCAGCATGGAAGATGTGCATTGGATGAATCATTAGGCAGTGACACTGAAGAATTTGGAACTGATGGTGCAAAATAAAACAGACAAGCCAAGTACTTCTTCACACCTCTCTTGTACCCTGATCTCCTCAGAAAGCCATGAGGATACCCTACGCTTCTTGGCTGAACTGCACTAGAGATGCCTCCCTTTCTCTGGATCGAAAATTTCACACCGACTTTGATAACCTACTCCCAGAGAAGTTCTTGTAAGTAAAAGTCAGATGGGCATGAATTTGCTGAGGCATCCTGGGTGAGATGCCACCACCTGGGTTTTGCTATCACCAGCAGTAAAAATCTTGCTTCCTGCAGCCTGAAATGCAGCTCAGATTTTCCATTTGAAATTTACAGACCAAACTCTCAAGACAGCTTCGTGTTTGGTAATTTATTTTTTGAGGACATCTGGGAAAAAAATACAATTTTCTTTTTCTTACTTTCTTCAGTAGTTCCCTTCCTGTGAATGCTTTTACTTTTTATTCTCATTTTACTCTAACACATTGATGATTTTCTTCCCTTTCTTTTCTTCCTTTGGGTTAAAGCAATTAAAAATAAAAGTCACATGAAAGGCAAAATTACAGAGGAAAACCCATAGCCTAAAGACTGCGCATGGAAAATGTGTTCTTCAGCTGGACAGCATCTGGTGGCCTGGGGAGAAGAGAGCAGCTGAAAATAAGCAAAGCTCTCGGTATCTGCAAAGGAAGGAATCCTGCTGCTTTCCAGGTGTTGGGAACCAGCGGGGCTATCCCCACAGGACATACCCACCACATTGACACCCTTGTGGGCCTTTCATGTTCTTTTGGAGGTGTGTTTGCACAGAACTTCCTAAGGCCGTTCTCTCCCAGGTCTGCCTTAAAATACAAAACCTGCAAAAGTCAAAATGCACTGTGTGCAGCACTGCTGCAGCTCTCTGCAGTCATTAGTTACCTGCTACCTACAGCAGCTTTCACTGATGGGGACCAGGCAGAACAACTCATCTGAGCAACCCCCTCCATCAGCCAGGGGGACAAGCAGCTCCAAAGGCCTTCACAGACCCAGAGAAGAGACTTTGTACCCACACCATGGACCCCCCAGCTGCACTCTTTGATCACCAGGATCCTGGGGCACACAACACATGCACCTCCTTCAAGCACAGAAATGGTCCTTTGGATTATTTTTCTCCTAGTTATTTATAATTTAGGAGCAGCTACTCATTGCTCTCTATCCAAGTCTGAGACTCTGCTTCTGGCTTTGCATAATTACTGACAGCATGGGTAATAATTCACACAATTTTGCATTTCACAAATATTAAATAACTAATTAGCAGTATTAATAAAACGGACCTTCTGCTTTCCATTTCTGCTAATGAATAGGTACATGAGTTTTGCATTAGATAAGAAGTCATGCATAAAGTACATCTCCTGCTGTATGCCCCAGTTTAAATTATAGCTGTAGGGTTAATTGAATACCCCAGTCTAATCTCCCTGCATAGGCGTTGCATCGGGCTACAAGTAGTACTGCATCAGCATTTTGACTTGAGTTTATTTTTTTTAAACAACCACGATAAAGCACAGACTGCAAAGAGAAAAACAGCATTAGGGGGAAATATTTAAAAACAATGGCCCTGTTGAGATCACCAAAAAGGGTTCTATTTTAACAGGCTCAAAAATAGTATTTTTCATATTTCAGCACATTTTTTGCAAGCTACTCCTTTATATTTCCTGAATTTATAGGTTATCCTTGTCAAGAACAGAACAACAAAAATCACCAAGACCATAATGATATGGAAAGTTATCTGAATTAGATAGATAGTTCAGCCCATTTTATGATTTGTTTTTAGAAGACATGTATTTTGTCACATATCACATTAGTGTAGAAATACCTGTTCATGCTTCCTATTCATTTCTAAAATCATACTGCTTTGCAGAGTCAGTATTTTTTTTCCCCCCAAATACATAAACTCCTATTATATTACCAATATTCTCACAAACCCTTGGGTATTACGAGTTTTATATTTATTCGTATTTCCACTGGTATCTGACTGCTTGACTATGTAGTCATTAGCAGGACCGGAACCAGAAAAAGTAATCTCATTTTACAAGAGTGACACAGTTTTAATTAAAAGTGCCTTGATTGAAATTCAGCCAAGCCCAATCCAAAGCAAATCAATCTTTAAGGCCTGTCCCTTTTGACATATAAACAAGCTACGTGTCAGACCTTTACTCCATATGATGTTCTCTCTGTAGCTATTTGTTGCATGGACTATTATCAGGCACCTCGGTAATTGCTGGGAATAGCCATAGACCTCCCTCACACACATAAGGGAACTGCTACATCTCGTGCTTAATAAAACCTGACAAGACAACAAGGGATCTAATGCCTATGTCAGTGTTGCGGGTCTTCCTCATTAAGGTTCAAAACCAGGGAAATCCCTTCACATTACAATGCTGAAAAAAGATGGCACTGTACTAGCAACACCCACCAAAAATACTGACCCTTAGGTCTAAGTGCCTACAAAAATTATTGACACATACTGCAACCAGCCACGACTGCACATAAAGGGTATGAACGGCTACTGGAGAATTACACAATCTTGGGCAGTCTCTGAGCAAGTATATTCCCATTTTTTAAGCTTTTTGGTTTCAAACCCAGCTAAATCCTTAGCAAACTACTGAATTCTCTTCAATGCAAACTAAGTCAAAGGAGGAGAGGAACTTATTCACAGGGGAGCGGTTCCAGCCTTAGACAATTAAGCTGACATTTCAATGTGGGGAAGCAATAAGGACAAAGCACTCAAATCCTTCTCAGTCCACTCACTGAAAGAAACCTGAAACCAGGGCACCTCTGCAGTTCACCTCACAGGTACAGCAATGGTTTTTGCTGCTACGAGTAGTGGTAACACGCTGCTCTGTGCTGTCAGAGGGCAAGAAATTTTCCATTAACAAGTGGGACTGGAATAGTAAAACTTATCAGCCTTCTTTTCTAATGTCTACAGATGATAGTCAGGGGCAATATTAGGAACTCGCTGATCATCACTCATTTTTAATTTGTTCTCTGTCCCCAATATGTTCCCCTTAATGAGCATAACCATATGTCCAGATGAACTCATCCAGTAACTACTGCAAGTAAGCATAGGCTGTAGAAGCCACCTGGCCCTAAAGCTGTATTAAAAAGCTGAGATTTTCTAAGTATTCACTGATACAATTAACGCGCTAGATAAGCAGTTCCTGACCCAAAAGTGTAAAGTCTAATATGGATTAGACAAGTGGAAATAGCTTCTCAAACCAAGAACGTATTCTGCATGCTACCTAGTAATTAATGTATTTAAAATACTATAGGATAATAATTAAAAATGTCCTTTTAAAATTCAAAGAGGTAAAGCCAACAGCAAGGTCAAATTTTGAAAGCAGAAATAAAAAGAAACAGAAAGTCAGCCAGTATGGCTCCAGAATAATTTTATCAACGCCGTGTATTGATTGAGACCTTATAAAAATGAACAGAGAAGGATCTCCAACAGAGCCATTTCGGTCCCCTGGGTGCTTGATGGGTTCCCAGGTCAGCAGGTAGGATGCAAATACAAGTTGACAGGAAGTAGCTGAAGACTGGCTCGTATGTATTAAATACTTTAAATTTTGAATATTGAAAGTTCAAAGCGCTTCATGTAATAAAACACATACAAAAAGTAAAAATTAAATATTACTTTAGAGCAGTAAAGTTCTCAGCAATTACCTCACAAGTGCCCAAAGGAACACAAGCAAACAGCAGAAAGAATAACAGAAAGTTCAGTTAATTTCCTAAACTGCTTTCTAAAAGCCCCTTATCTTTGTTTGAATCATACCATCCCGAACTCAGCAAACTAGGAGCACACTATGAGCCCCTGAAGTGCCTTCCCCCTCCAAGCAGAGAGCTGTTTAAAGAAAAAAAACCCCACACCGTCAGCAACACCATTTCTTCAATAACACATTAACACATATGGAAGACTGCATTAAGCTTAGCTTACAGCTTAGCGTAAGCGTCCAGCAACCTTCAGCTGCAGTTTACAAGTTACATAACTTTAAATACAAGCATCGATTTCAAGACAAAATACACAAACTGTAAATTGAATTACAACTGTAGAACAAATATCAATAGGTAAGACATTGCAGAAATATGTATCATGTCATGCAACCATTTAGCATTTGAATCTGAGTGGTGGCTTGCAGGCTTATACTGCAGCAAGAACTGGGCAGACACTGTTTCTAAGCCCCTTAAAAACGCCAGCAAAACAGTACAAGAATATGAACATCAGTTTGCAGCATGTTTGTCATTGTTGCTCTTACAGGAGGTTGACAATGCAAGTTCTTGCATGGAATGGTTTTTTTGGTACAGTTGGAGATTGATAAAGAATCCCAATCTTGCGTCTGACACAGTCTTTTTGGCTACGTTGAATTTCAAAGGTTTTCAGGAACTGAAAATTTACTACACCTGCCAACCGCACGTTATATTTATCAAGTGTGTGTCTTCAGGAAAATGAACTTGCCATTCTGTCAGAAATTGTCTGCTTTGGGACATGCGATTAGACTTTAACCATTGGCGTAGAAATGCCATTCTTTCTTCCAGTTCATTGATTTCCAGCCCAAAGGTTTATTCATGGACTACAGGTTATATAATACCTTAAAATGAATTGCAGGTATAGCAACTGCTTATAAAAAAAAATCAAATCTGATTGCATATTTTGAATAAAAATTCATTTTTGTATGAAAGTCCGTGTTATGGTGAATCTTTATCTCACTCAAGCCTTAAAAGGAGTACATGGCTGATGAATAGCAAATGAATTGAGCCTCTTTGTTTGCATTTTTGTGAGGTATAAGAAGTTTGCAATGTATAGGGAAGTCCACAGAGATGCTAGAGCAGCAGAAACAATACAAACATTACTAAGAGACATCCAGTGGAGAAACCAGGGTCTAAGTAGGCCTCAGCCTAGGAGAGAAAGACAGGTTTCAAAGTTCAGTGATCTCTATACCTGCCCACTTTGCATAAAAATTAAGAGCTGGGGCTGACTTAAAGGTCAAGGTGAACCTTTGCTCAAGAACAGCCAAAAGCAGCAAATAAACATACATTTGAAACCACCTACCATTTAAGATTGACCCATAATTACTGTTGCTTATTCTATCTGGCAAAAGGTGCTCCCCATCCCTCCCAGGCATTGTATGAATTGGAGGAGTTATCCGAGGAGACTCAGCATTTCCCTCCTCTGCAGAAAATAGTCAGAGGCCAGACCTAGGAAGACTGATACAGACCATGAAAGGCTGAAAACCTCTGCTGATACTTGGGGAGCTCCTTTGATACCACCTCTGACAGTGCTCCGTGCCCCAGCCAGCCTGTCACCATCTGCTCAGGCCTTTAAAAAGTTGCTACAGGAATGTTAGGTGTTAGAGATATAGAAGGAGCCCTCCCCATCACCAAGCTATATCAAAAGAGGTCAGTGCTGTCCCCTATAAAGCCAGAACTTAGCTGAAAGACCCATATTTCCCTTGTTGGATGGCATTAAATGATTTTCTTATTTTAATGAAAGTAGGTGCTATGAATAAAACATAGAATAGGCCACTGTACTCCAGAAGCAGAGGGCGGGCAGAAGGGGGCACAGTGCAGGTGGCATCCCTATGTCCACCCTTACCTGATGCAGAATTTATACTGGTACACAAAGCTGGACAGGCCACCTACTACTCAGACTTTAGCAGAGATGGGCAACCAGAGTGAGGAAACAGCTACCAGCTTACGACAGTGACTAGTCTCCAGTACAGCTCAGATTTGGGGCTATGGATTAAGGATACGCTTAAGCACCGAATTTTCAGAGGTAGTCCTTGCTCTCATATAGCACAGGAGAAGGAATGAGTGAAGGAGGCCAGAAACAAGGAGCCTGGGACATGGAAAGCACACTGGGCTAAACCTTGCCTTGCACACAGTGCAAGCAGCACTGCTACCAAGCAACTTCTTTGACAAGCAATACCCATTTTATGTGTGAAGTACATCCTGTGCCAACACAGGAGGGACACACTCACTGAGAGTGACCAAGGCGCCCTGAGGTGCAGCTGTGCAGGGTTGGCCAAATTAATGGTACCTTAATTCAGTTACCACAGAAAAAAAACTGGGTCCCAAAGCAATGAAAACTATAGAAAAGGTAAAATTGGTTGAAAGAGCACATTTCTGCAGAAAATACACCCTCAGGACAACAGTGCTACATCTCAGCTGCCTAACAGGCAGGCCAAGTTGCAGATGCCCTGCGAAGGTGGTTCAGGGAGGAGAGAAAGGGTGCACAATGGGCCAATCCAGTCCCTCTTGAATGTCTGTTTAGCAGACTGCCATGAAGAGCTTGTGCTCCCGTGGTCACACACTCCTCATCAGAATATATTCTTGCCATTTCATATGGTTTTGCAGACATCCAAGCAGGGACTTGCAATTCTTCCCTATTTGGCTTGTCAGAAGCTCAGAAAAGATCTGGGAGTTGTCACCATGGGTTTTTTGCCAGGGGTAGAGAGTTTTGCTTTTGAACTCACATCTTTAAGGGCTCCTACAGACATCACATCACTCCCTAGTACAGCAGAGACTCTACCAGTGATCAGGCACACTGCACTCCATGGCCTCCGGTACAAAACCAACAGTATATCTTCCTTATTCTATGGAAAGTCATAACAAATAAAACATTCTCTGCAGATCTGGGGAGTACAGATCCCAGTTATGATGGTACCCATCTCAAATAACCAAAGAGTAAAATATAAAAAGGCTGGAGTTATTAATCTGTCATACACTGTATGACAGCTCTTGAAGATATTGTAGCATAACTCATTTCCCATCACAACAGCTAATCTTTCATATGGCTAATACCTAAACACTAATGGTTTTTGTTCGGTAAAAAAAAAAAGACCAAGCCCTGTATGTATTACATAATCTCTACCTTGGGATGAAGGCAATGTGATTGTTTTCATTAACCTTTCATTCTTATAAAAGGGCAAAAATCAATAACAAGTTTATTCAGGCAAGTGAAAGGCAATTTCAAGCAATTTCACAAGGGATTTCATTTCCATTGCTTCCCCCCCCCCCCCCCCCCAAATCCTAATAAAAAATAATATGATCTGTCCAAATGTAAGACAAATACAAAAAGCAAAATACTGTCAGCTCCTCAAAGACACAGAATGAAACCACCTGGATAATTGTCTTACTAAAAATATTGCTTTCTTTTGAATCCTAAGCAAGTCTGCAAGGTAACGTCTTATTGACAGCCTGTGAAACACTTAGTTCTGCAGTACTAAGCTGGTCTCTTTTAAATAAAACACCTACCATACATATTTTTTCCTATTACAAATCAAGCAATTTCCTTTTGGTGCACTTTGCCCTTTCGTGCTATGAACAGAGGTTTAAATTACATGGACTTTGATGCACTTTCCAGCTTTGCTATTCCTGTCATATATTCCATGGCATTTCGCCTTTTAAAGTGTTGGCTTTGAGTCCATGGTCTGAAACATCTGACAAGAGTAGTGATAAAAACCACAAAGTAATTTGTCAGCAGCTCCATTTTCCACAGAGGAGACAAAACATGCTGAAAAAGCACATTACATTATTAATAACTGTTTAATTTAATCTGCAACTTCACTTCACACATCTTTCCATGAGTCCTCTGTGTATCCTTCCACATTTTCTGTCACAGTGCTACCTGGGGGGATCCCCTCAGGGTCAGAAAGGTAGCAGGGGGCAGCCCCAACCCAGAGCATCAGGCCCACTGGTTCCTTCCCAGTCCCCAAAACTCCCAACATGGTGTCTTTTTTTGTAATAGTAGCCTTTAAAAATGCCTTTAAAAGTGAACTTATAAATTATTTCTATAAGCACCATTATTCTACAGGTGTAACTTTACAATAGGTGTTGATCTTCTATTGATTTTGGTTCCTTTGCCCGCTGCGATGCCGCAAGGAGAGCCTGAGGACAGTCAAAATTCATTATAAAATTTAAGCTTCTGGGAAACCTTGTGAATTATTTGCATTATTCAAAAACTTTCTAAGATATTATAAAGTTTAAGAGAACCCGAATGCCAAACTACCACCCATCAGCAGGGGTGTTTAAGATAAGCAAGATCAGCTCCTTCTAGTGCTGCTTATCCTTATCCAGTTAGTTTAGAGGGAAACGTCATCTGGCTTCCAGTGGCTGAGATTAGGGGCACTGAGTCTACTGTAGTGGCTTCCTAAAACCCTCTGCTGCCCTCTGAGTATTGCCATCACCATGGCACTCGCCCCGCACAGGAATATGCAACTCCTCTTCCAGCTGCTCCGTGCTGGCATAAAACAGCTTGATCAATTTGCCCAATGTGTTTGCTTTGAGGATGATGGAGACATCCAGTTTCTTACTTCTTCCATCATGTTTTCCATGGGGGAAGAGAGCTTGTGATGTTGGGAAACATGCAGTTTTCCTGTGAATTATTAATGGAAGAAAAAGCAAGCCAAAACCTGCAGAGTTGTGTTGAAGCCCTAAATCCACAATGCATTTGGGCACATATTTCAGTAAGGCTATGCCAAAAAAACCAACAAAAAAAGATGTAGAGATATTGTAGAGATATATTCACTTCTACAAGAGGAGGAAACCCAGAAAAAGCCCACTCAAACTCAAGAGAGAAAGTACAGAATATTCATAAAATCTTCCAGAAACACCTCTAGGCCTTTGTGTTTAGTGTTACAAGGCTACGGGACAGCTACTCTATGCAAACCAGCAGCAGGAAACCTGCAAGAATACCTCATATAAGATAATGGTGACCTTAGCATGGCAGTAATATTGGAGAATCTAGAAATGCTAATAATTCAGTTTGCACAGGAGCTCAAAAAGCCCATAATCAGTATTTGGGTTTATTCACTGTAAATTAAATTATAACACACAAGAAGATTAAAGAAATATTATAGGGGACAAAAAACTGCCAGTTAAAAGGATCTAATTCCAGTAAATGTTGTCTTTCATCAAAAAAATTACTGTATTATTATACTACCATGTTATTAGGATGCTATGTAATTCACCATCACCTTGAAGCAGAGAAAAAGTAGATAGCAAGGGAATATTCTAGGGGAAACTGAAGAAAGTATGTTCTTTTTTCACAGAACTTAAAAAAAAAAAAAGGCAAGAAAACAGAAATAAGTACCTGAAGGTGCAGAATGCACTTAAAAGGTTTCTCATTTCTCTCAACAGAATGTGAGTTCCCAGGTGTGAAGGACCTGCCTTTGACAGGCCATCAATCTACAAGGATTAATCTGCTACTAATTACAGTTTGCTAGGTTAATCATAGATACACATTTTTTATATTCTGAATTCAGTTATTTACTGAGGAACTGCACAGAAACACATAGATATTCTCAAAGACTAATACTTTTATAGATTTGGTTGTGAATTTATGCTCCTAAGGGTACGCAAGTGAAAGTTGTGGTCACACTATGGTTTTCCCACACAATACAAGAACCCATTTCCTAGATTAAGAAGTCAAAGATCTCATCAGTCTATACATCAGTAAAGTATGCAATCTGGTGTTTCGATACCATATGAAGCAAGAAACATAGATGAGTAGATCTGCAGGCGAGGGACCAGCATACACATACACCTCCCGACTGGATTTTGGCTGGGGATTTCTAAGAGGCATTATACAAGCCAGGTTTCTGCCCCCAAAGGGAATGAGGGGCGCTCACCCTCCCACCCTATACTCGGATGTGTTTGACAGCAAAAACTGCTATCCAAGATTGTCCCAAAAAGACAGCCCTGAGCTTTAGCAGACTTGTACTGCCTGGGAACAGGCATGGTCCAGAGGATGGGTGGAAGCATTCAGCTGAGCCAACATCCAAACCACTAACTTGTTCAACTCTCATTTCCACTTGCAAATTTGTCACTTACACATCAGATAGCAATTTTTGAACCCAATTTTGCCAAAGCATCAGAAATATACCTTTTACAAATTATTTGAGACTAGTTAGATCTGGTTCGCTTTAAGCTTGTTTTCAGATTAGAAGGATTAAGGACTCATGTTTAAGCCAGCGTCATACAACCATAGGACTGGAAAGGACCACAGATGATCTCCAAGTCTGCCGTGACCCCCTACAGCAATGCAGGATTGATAGTATTTGTTGTCCATGAAGGATGTTAATCTAGTTTATCCACAAAGAACTCCGCAGAGTGACAGAAATGCGGAAATGCTATGTTTTTCCATGTCAGTCTATTCTACTCCCTAATTTCTCATACAGCCAAAAGAATTTTGCAAATAGCTAGCCAGAATTTCCCCTACTGCAGTTTAACGCCTTTTTCTCTTTGTGCTACCCACCTTGACTTCAGAGAGCACACTGACATTTGTGACCTTTCAAAACCATTCAACAGTGTCCCTATCCCAAACAGGCCCCTTCTCCCTCATCAATCATATTAAGCCCCCAACTCTACATATGGATCAACTACTTAATTTCTCGCTAGTGAAAGTTTTGTTCTTCTGATGCAAGGAGAGTTTTAAACTCCACTAGGAAATTCCACAGCTTTTGGGGTGGCGATGCTCTTCCCGGCCTGGTGTTAATCAAACTCTCAAGTCCATCTGGGCATCTGTGCAGATTACTGCTTATTTATCCTGGATTTTTGCCATTATAGTTACCAAAAAAAAAAAAAAAAATCATCTCCCCGGCACTTTAGGCAGGCTTTTGTCTTATTATTTTTGTTCTTAGCAGTTCCCCAGCAAGCCAAAAATGCCAACTAGCTCCAGCCATGTCAAAATCAACTGGGCTCAGCTCCTTTTCTGGGCTTATGTCCCACTGCATTATCCAAATCCTTATACTTCCAGTCTTCCACATATCCTCCAACTGGCTCCGTTGTGCATTCAAGTGGGTGGCTTCCATTCTGCTTCATGGTACCTTGAATACATTATAAAGATTAGACTTGAGGTCCTCCAGATATTGCTATGGCTAATTTCAGATTATCCAAGCTTTTCACAAAAGCTCCTTTTTCATGTGCAAAACCTTCCAGCAAATAGCACTGAAGTTGCTGCCGTTCCCACCATTTGAGTGTCAGAGCTTCACAGACTGGCTTAAGGATATAAGAAATATTCCAGCAACTCAGCGTCCCATTGCTGATGGCAGCTAAGTGCAAGGGAGAATGAGTGTAAGAAGCAGACCACATATACCATGCTCTTTCCAGGCAAACTCCCAGCATTTCTGGGAACCTAACTTACGATACACTGACACAGAGCGGAGTGTTTAAAACTATGGTTTTCAACAAGGTTTAACAAAACTTTTTGTTTAGGCTAAATATGATGTGTTTATATTCTTTTCAATGCAAAGCAGGACATTAGGACAAGCTGATTTATGGCCCCTCTTGTTGCACCTAGAGTATAAAGTTACTTTGCTTGCACTGTAGTCAGTTGAAGATGTTAGTGAGTTCTTGTTTAAATACAGAGAGCAATTAAATCGTTTTATGAACAAAGCATAAGCTGGGCTTCTTTCCTCATGACAAAATGAGTAATAGCTGGCATCAAGAATTAATCAATTATTGCTTCTCTTGCAGTTATTATTCCCATTAGTTTTCTTTTTTCATTCACCATTTTGGGAAGAAACTAAACTCTTTAAACATCCCTCATACCATCACCAGAAGCAAAGGCACTTTAACACTGGCATTGCCTCAGAGGCAGATACAAAATAAGGGAAAAGAGGAGAGCAGGGGAGCACATAAACCACCTTTAGCTCTATGTCTATCTCCATTCCTGAGCCAGGAATAAATTGAACCACTGTTGGATACCTAGCTGTATGGAAAACCTCTGGATGCCCCCTCTTGCCAAGCCTAGTCCACTTTTCGGTCCTAACAGAGCTCTCCAGCATCTACAAGAAGGAGGTGAGTGAGCACAGGAGCAATGCTCAGCTGCAGCGCAGCCCCTCCTACAAAGGAGTTCCCTTTCAGCAATGGAAATTTTCACTTACAGACCTATAGAGAAATTAAACTCCCTTCTGTACAGTAGGTCCATATATAATGCTCCAGAGTACATGTATTATGAACACCTGCCCTTAGCAATTCACAATAAAACCTCTGAATAATATATAGTAGTCAGGCACATTAATTACGGTTAAGAGCCATGTTTTATCCACAGAATTGCCTTTGGAGCTAATACAGGTAGTTAGTAGTTATTCAGGGAGAAAAAGGCGGGTTTTGGCTTAGGAGTACTCCCAGAAGAAAGGTCAACTAAACATCGGAGACGCACATTTCACTAGACAGACACAGAAAACAGAGGCTGAACATTCTCCAAACTCCCCTGCATCAAAACACCATCAATTAGCGGCCCAGGGTGTAAACAAAAAGATGCCAGTTGCTGTTTGTCACATGCTCTTGAACATTGGCTTTCTTACCCAACCAAGGAATTTGGGGCATCGGGAGGTGGGGAAGAGCTTCCTAAGACAGTTATGCATTAAGGCACTACGGGAATTCAGTGCTAGTGGCACTGAGATCTCTCCTCTGTAAGTTCATTCTTGTTGCAAAAGACAAATACCTAAACTTCTACTTAGGATCTAAACTTCTGCCCGTCTCCATTTCCCATTCCTTGGATTAAAACTTCCCCTGATTGAAATGTAGTATAAAGAGACAGATTCTGGGGTGCCTCGCATTTTAAACTGCTTTACAAAGGTATTTATAAAATATAAAATATATGTTACACAATGAATATATTTCTAATGCTGATTTAGCCACATCTTCTATACAGTTTTATATGTCAAATCCTTGCAGAAATAAGATTAGAATATGATGACTGAAATGTACAGAATTTCTGCATTAAATTGCCAAGCAAAGGTAAAAACATTTTGCCACAAGGTACAAAAAAAAAAAAGCTTCCCACAGACGTGGGGGGAAAAGCAAGTATTCAGGAGAATTAATGTATTTTGGAGTTAACACTAAGTGAAGCCTACTCAAAAAGGATTTAGAGAACATTTATGCACAACATGCTCCAACAGAAGGAGGAAACATCAGTAAGTACATCCACAAAGTGCTCCCTGACACAGGTGAAGATAATTTTCTCCTTTTAGTGAAACAAGAATGAGGCACAGGACACCCATAGTATAAACCAGGTCAGTCCCATATTCAAATCCTACCCATCTTGGCAGACTGTGTCCTATTTACACACACTTTTGGAAATTGCATGCAGCTCCCCTGCCTCCCACCACCCCCTTTAGAGCCACCAGGTCCTAACATTTCACAGACAAAAGCCACCTTGCCTTCAGCTTCAACATGGTACAAAGGGCAGGAGGAAACTATGACTAAGGTGCCCTTCTGAGCAAAGCTCTGTCTATTCCATTCAGCAAAACTCTTGGCTGCCTCGGCTGTAATCCTGCCATCAAGAGAGACACAAAACGTGACAGATCAGCCCATCAGCTGGACACAAAACACATCTGCAGGGCTGGCAGCTTGAGTCATTAGCAGCACTGCAGGCAGCAGTTGCACGCAAGATGTGCCCTGCTCCGGTTCAAACGAAACAGGAGAGAGTTGGATGCCCACTGCCACCCAGTGAGGCCAACTCTTCTTTACTGCTCCAGTAGGTCCAAAATATGCCAAGAGCAGGGAGCTACGCTGACCAAAAACATTGTATGATGCTTAAAGCCGATTTTAACTTCGGCTGCTTTGCCAGGGCTTCCAGACCATCAGCAGAGGTTAATTTTAAATCACAAACAAGGATTTAAACTATGCAAAAAAAGAGTAAGCAGCATTCTCCTCTCCTACCCCCAACACAAAAGGGAAGATACCAATATTCAATCTATTCTAGTCTGAGAGCAAAAAAAGACCTTTGGGGTTCACAAATATTCAATAGCCAAAAAAATCATGCTTGTTCATTTGCAAGTATTTTCCACATCTTTTTCACTTTCTTGCATTGCGGTTTCTGCTGTTGTGAGAAATTAATCTTTAAGAAGATATGCTTAAGGTAGCCCTTAATTTACCTCCAAATTATTTATTTAATTAGCTCCAGCACTACAACCTTTGTTTGCTTTTGACTAATCGCAGGTACAATCCAAACATGCTGAATTCCACATGTATAACAACATACCTGCTAACCCAAGATAGAAAACATTATTTTAAAATGGAGATATGCTACAACACAAACCACAGTGAAAGAAGTTTATTTTGATTTGCTTTTCTTGCGTGGATTAGCTGTCACACACCATTTTTAAGTTTATAATTACTCAACTGCCCATCCTGCAACTAGTGGGGCTTAGTTGTCCATACATCTTACAAAGTAAACTTGCTAACTGAATTCTCTCCATACTCAGCTACAGGCATATTCAACACATTTTAGATTTGTAAGCTTATTCTAAAAAACACACTTTGAAATGGTCCGTGGTATAAAGCTAGAAAATTTTTAGCCCAAACACCCTGACTTATATATCCTTTTCTAGATGGTCAAATTGCTAAAAAGTGCTTTCTAAGCCTGAATGTTTTTAATAAAGTCTTGTTATAAGATGGCAGGAGGCATAGAAATCTATAATGGTCCTTTTTTTAAAAATTAAAAGAGGTTTTGTCATCCCCCTTGAGGAAGTTTGGCTCTTTTATGTCATGTAGATTTACATACTGAATATTCAGCATCAGCTACACATCTCTCTCCAGTGCCAGAAACAGGTCATTAACTTGCTTTTTTTCCTTTAATTATGAAGTTGGAAAAATTTATTTTTTGCTTTCTTTGAACAGGAAAGAGACAAGTTACCAATTAACTTGGCATCCAGACTACATCATCTCACCAAGCTTGAAAACTGAGCAGAATGGTTGAAGCACGACCAACCATTTTTCCTATTTATAGACCTCATTGTACTTGCTCAGCTGAAGACACCAAGGCACTGTGGATTGGGCATCCACATGTAGAGGCACTTAAACTTTTTTCTTTATCTACATACAGCATTATTACAAAGGAGAGTATCATTTCAACTGATCTGTAGTGAGTTACTCAGCATAAAAGTTGTTCTATTTCCAAAGCAGAGCATTTGCTGCAAATCATCAGTGGGAGCAAGTTTCTTCTGCCATATTTTTTTCAGCTGACACTCCACTAATCACATTTCAGTTTGTTCTGCTCTTCACTCAGTTATGTTGAATCTGAACTTCCCATTATTGTCACTGGGGAAAAAAGCAATATACTGCAGCACTAATTCCCTTCCTTTTCATGTTATGTTTGATCTCTGAATCATGAAACGCTCTGTGAATTTGCTAAATATGTTTCATTAAAAAGTGTTAATATATCTATTTTGGTATCAGATTTAAATACTTATATGCCTTCCTTTTATTTTCACCAACTGGAATATTACTAGTAATTTCTTCTCCAAAGATGGGTGGGCACCACCTCTCTACAGCTATTCATTCTGCATCCCCCCCCTAAAACGATCAGCTTGGTCCACTCATCTGCCAGACTGGCTTTTCCTCATGCAGAAATAACTTAGTATTCCCAGGAAATTTTCTGCAATTCTTTATGATGTGAAACCTTAACACCAAAGATCTCACATCAAGGTTGGGTGATATGCTGCTCCTTAGGGGCAAGAAAACACAGCCATTTTAAGGTTATCATAGACCACTGGGTTCGAACATTAATGCTGTCTTACAGGTTAACCACAGAGACATGCAAGGACAGGGGTTCTGCCATTTCTGATGATAGTAGCAGACCTCTAGGGAAGTCTTCAGGTGCTGCTTTGGGTCCTTCAAATGCATCAGCAAAACCAAAAGTGGAATCTATCATATCATAGCACTAAGAGAGGTAAATTTAATATCAGAGGGGGAAAAAAAGTGTAAGATCCTTGGTAATACCAAGGGGGAAAAAAGAACAAAAAAACCTCAGATGGTATGCATTTAGTGTTCCAACTTTCTATTGGCATGCTTGCACAATAGGCTCTGAGGACATTCAGACTTCAAGACTGCAAATAGGCCTTTAACCTCAACCGAGACCTTGAATACCAGCCCCTCTCCCGATCTGCTCTTGCTGCTTTTTGGTGAAAGTCACCTCTGGTACAGTGGCAACAACATGTATAACCTTAGACCTCTTCCTCCTAGTCCTCCTCCTCTCTACAGCATTGTCCTAATGGTAACAACAGACACAGAGCAGTCCAGCAACATGTCAACGTTTTCTTTCACAACTTATTTGTGTGTTATTGACAAGATGCTGCTGTAAAGGTACCCTTCGGTCCTTGGAAACTGCTATCACTGCTGCAGCAAGTCAGTAACAAGCCAAAGCCAATATACACACGTGTTAAATAAAAGGGATTTAAAAGAAGTATTTGGAAGAACCAACCTATACAAACCCAGACCAGTCTCTGTTCTCCTCTGCATCTAACAAATACATTTTGGGGTTCCAAGTGACAAATCCCCAGGCCATGATACCAGATTCTCTCATCTTTCTCTTTTTCTGCCTACTTGACACAACTAACTGCAGAGGTCTGCAACGACGCTCACGTGTGAAATCTCCCATTCTCTCATCTGCCTGCTGCAGAATCCAAGTCAATGCCCAACAGGTGGATTGAAACATTAAAAGCATGCTTTTCTGTGCACTGAAAACCATGGAGAGGTGGTTCCCGTTTCCATATTGACTGTGTGTGAACAAAAGCATAAGCAGTGAAGCCTGCAGTGAGCTCAAGGAAACCGAGGAGGCTTTCTCCCCTGCCTCGGAAATTTCAGGTGCTGACAAGTGAGCTCATACAGCAGCTCCTCTCCTGTGAGTTCCTACAAGTACTGTGAAGTAACCACTGGATTTGAAGTCCTGTCTCTCCCGTCAGCTTCAGCCACTGAACCCCACTGACAGAGATATCAAAAAATCTAAAGTAATCCTGGGAAGATGTAACTAAATGAACTGTGATGGCAAATTTGAGAAAAGACAAGACAATCAACCCCGTTAACGGACCCCATTAATCAACCCCACTTCACGGATGCATGCAAGTAACACCAAGCAGAACTAACAGATGCACTATAACAGCCAACACAACCAGCATTTTCCTGCATCATTTAGAGGGTTTGTTCTCCACATCTGCCTTGCCTTAAGTGACCACTTACAAAGTATTACCTGAGTTTTATATATTCCATCTCTGCCAGAAGAAAATACCCTTCACTGAAGGCACACTAGGAAATACTAGTTTGGTTTTAGTACTATCCCAGCTAAATCTCTTTGGTCAGTCAGGGGTACAGCTTTATGTTCTGGTTATAAAACAAGGGATTTCTGATATTTTAATACTGGATAATGAAGACATTGGATACACAACTCTGCATAAGAACTTGCCTGCAAAGCAGTCAAAGCCAGAAAGTAAGGCAAGAAATATGGCTAGAAACTGAAACCTACATCTTCTATTTCAGACGTTCTTCTTTTTCATTAAAAGAAATATCACACTATTGTTTGGACTGTGCTTTTTATTTAATTAATTACTCCATAAAACAGTGAATTAAGCTAGGGTGTCAGACTCTTAAATAACCAACAATCCATTAGCACTTTAAAAAAGTAGCGCAGATCTGCTCATTACTCACCATCAAGAAATTCACCTTAACTGATAGAATTAAATTGCTGGTGTCCTCTGTCATCAATGCCTATGGCTCTATTTAGTCCTTTAAAACACAATGAATATTCAGCTGTTCCTCTGAAGGTTTGAAGAGTGAGACAACGCTAATCCCTGTAGACGTAAATACATAAAAGCATCTGTTTGTGATATGGCTGCCAGAAACTGTTTCTCAAAGTCAAAAGCATGTGTGCAAAAGGTAGGAAACCATCTAAGCCTCCCTTCAAATTCCCTGAGCTATGGTGTCATGTTAGGATATTCGATGATGCTCACAAGGCAAGTTACAAGTTTAGTACAAAACCTCTGTTTTGTATTTCTCATGAAATGTTGTATTCTGCTTTAAAGTATGCCTTCAGAAACCTTGAGGTGGAAATGTATCAAGATATGCAATACTGATTACAAACACAAGGCCTGAAGGAGAAAAGGAGACAAGAACAGAGGTCATATAGCAACACATCACACCATGTCTTGGGTCTTAGTGTCAAGAAAGGAGGAGGTGAGGTCCTGCAAGGCTTTACGGGGCAGGGCATTTGGCTAGGATACCCTGGTTTACTGTCTCTCAGGAAAAGGAACATCTCATTTTGCATCCTTCCTTTCTCTTGAGGAGGCAGAAGGGACAATGTAAGGCTAGAAGGCAGCAACTTCCGTAAGCAAAGCAAGAGACTCATTTCAAGTCAAAAAAGGAAGATTCCAGTTAGTGCTGAGGGAGCTGGCAGAAGTCATTGCTGGGCCACTCTCCATCTTTGAAAGGTCCTGGAGAACAGGCGAGGTGCCTGAAGACTGGAGGAAAGCCAATGTCACTCCAGTCTTCAAAAAGGGCAAGAAGAAAGACCCGGGAAACTACAGGCCAGTCAGCCTCACCTCCATCCCTGGAAAGATGATGGAACAGCTCATTCTGGGCATCACCTCAAAGCATCCAGAGGAAAAAAAAGGTTATCAGAAGTAGCCAACATGGATTCGCCAAGGGGAAGTCATGTCTGACTAATGTGATAGCCTTCCGTGATGGCGTGACTGGACAAATAGATGAGGGGAGGGCAGTGGATGTTGTCTACCTTGACTTCAGCAAGGCTTTTGACACTGTCTCCCACAGCATCCTCATAGGCAAGCTTAGGAAGTGTGGGCTGGATGAATGGACAATGAGGTGGATTGAAAACTGGCTGGCAGATAGAGCTCAGAGGGTTGTAGTTAGTGGCACAGAGTCTAGTTGGAGGTCTGTGACAAGTGGTGTTCCCCAAGGGTCAGTACTGGGTCCAGTCCTGTTCAACATATTCATCAATGACCTGGATGAAGGGGTAGAGTGTACCATCAGCAAGTTTCCTGATGACACAAAACTGGGAGGGGTGGCTGACACAGTGCAAGGCTGTGCTGCCATTCAGCGTGACCTGGACAGGCTGGAGAGTTGGGCAGAGAGAAACCTCATGAAGTTCAACAAGGGCAAGCGTAGGGTACTGCACCTGGGGAGGAACAACCCCATGCACCAGTACTGGTTAGGGACTGACCTGCTGGAAAGCAGCTCCGTGGAAAGGGACCTGGGAGTGCTGGTGGACAACAGGATGACCATGAGCCAGCAACGTGCCCTTGTGGCCAAGGCGGCCAATAGCATCCTGGGGTGCATCAAGAAGAGTGTGGCAAACAGGTTGAGAGAGGTTATCCTCCCCCTCTACTCTGCCCTGGTGAGGCTGCACCTGGAGTACTCTGTCCAGTTCTGGGCTCCCCAGGTCAAGAAGGACAGGGAACTGCTGGAGAGGGTACAGCAGAGGGCTACCAAGATGATTAGGGGGCTGGAACATCTTTCTTATGAGGAAAGGCTGAGAGACTTGGGTCTTTTTAGTCTGGAGAAGAGAAGACTCAGAGGGGACCTCATCAATGCTTATAAATACTTAAAGGGAGGGTGCCGGGAGGATGGGACCAGTCTTTTTGCAGTGGTGCCCAGTGATAGGACAAGAGGTAACAGGCACAAACTTGACCATAGGAAGTTCCATCTGAACATGAGGAGGAACTTCTTTGCTTTGAGGGTGGCAGAGCCCTGGCACAGGCTGCCCAGAGAGGTGGTGGAGTCTCCGACTCTGGAGACATTCCAAACCCACCTGGACGCCATCCTGTGTAACCTGCTGTAGGTGACCCTGCTCTGGCAGGGGGGTTGGACTAGATGATCTCCAGAGGTCCCTTCCAACCCTGGTGATTCTGTAAACTGGGGTGAAGGAGAGGTAAGAGCTAGCTAAGGTGCTGAAAGACCCAAGCATCATCTCAACTGTTGGGTTTTTCCTTTAACAGTGTGCCACCTTCCAGTGCTGCAGACTACACCTTAGGCAAACACAACTTTATCCTTAAATCTTACTTAGTGATAAATCCAACTCTCAATAGATACAACACACCACTGGTCAATTCAGGGAAGCAGCCCTTAAACGTGCATCCCAGGGCACACTAGCAAGCCCCCAGCTCCCCATTGTATTGCTTCAAGGGACAAAGGACTGTGCCTCTGTAGACATTGGCTTAAGAGCAGATATCCCTAGGGGTAACAGGAGATGATCTTGTCTTCTGGTGACCAGGGATAACCAAGAAAGCTCTCCAGGGCAGTAATGAAGATACGCACCTTTGAGATGTCCGCAGGTTGGGTGTGATACCACTGAACCTAAGTAATTATCTCTTTCAGTTTTAGCCTTTTGCAGGGCTTTGACTGACCTGTATTTTTTCATCTGTGTCCTAATTACTGGAGAGGGCAAATAAAAAAAAAAAAAAAAAAAAAAACACACACACGAAAAAACCCAAACCAAACCAAAACAAAAAACCACAAAAAAACAAAACTGTATCTTGCATAAGCCCCCAGAAAATGAAGTTGGTGGGTATTATCTTCTGACCACCACACTGTGAAAATTGCCATCTAATGACCTAGTCCTTTTACATCAGCTCATGAATACGACATCTCCATGAAAATGGCTGCCAAAAGCATGTCCATCCTTGCACACTTACAATGCCAGAGTCCAAGAGCTTAATTAATGATGACAGAGTACAAAAGGCGAAGTGTAAGCAATGGACAACTTAATACCGTTCTTACTAAAGAAAAAATTTTTCAGCCCAAACTTATCACTGGTTTTGTTGCTATTGTGGAAATACTACACACTGATCAGAAGCATCTATGCATATCATAGTATATTACAGCAAGTACATTACATGCCAGCATTTAGTACATTCTCAGATTTTTAACCAGGAAAACAACAGATGACTGTGCAGGACCTAAGTCTAAGTGTACCTGATGAACTATGACTTTTCCACATTCAATAAAAAAAAATTAAAAACCCTATAACTTAACTGTCAATTCTTTTAGAGATATATCTATCTTCTCCCTCATTCTAAGCCATAAATTCTCAATAAATTTTATCATTTGACCTCCCTGTGGAAGATTTGTGGCATTTGAACAATAAATCAATAGTGTGTTATGAAACACTGGCTCACTGAGGCGATTCTCTGAAATGACACATTCAAGAAAAATTGGATTTGCTAGAAAGAGTCTCTATTTTCCCTTTTGGAATAGATAGCATCTGACATTCAGTATCACTTTCAGTTTAACCAGAGCAAAGAAGCCACCTAAATTCTCAATGACAGCCACAGGAAAGTTGTATCTGAAAGAGAGGATAAGACAAAAAAGGAAAAATACTAAGGAAATGTGCTTGGACTCTAGAAATATGGAGTTTGGTTCCTATTGTTGCTGCCTAAGACATCTTGCTGGACACGGAACAAGCCACTTCCCCTTCCAGTATCTCTGTTCCCCTCCAGAAAGGGACATACTCATTTTTAGTCTTTCCTTTTTAAGACTGTAAACTGGTAGATGAAAGAGTAAAGTCTCTTTTGAAAGAAAAGTCTCTTTTTTAAGGAGCACACAGCACTCTGTCCTCAGTATAGCAGGCATATTTTTCAAAAGGGAAACACCTATTAAAGAGAAAGGGGATTTTGATCTCTTTAGACTTGAAAGTATTTTTTGTATTAGTAGCAAGAGGTGTCACCAATACAGCGTGGTTCATGAGAAAGTTAGAAATAGTCTTATCAGACGCTATCTAAAACAAAAGTTAAACAATCTTTTATTATTACACTTCTTTCTTGTAAATACCATGTTTGATAACCAAAAATGCTGATGAAAAGTTTCAGTCAACTTTCCACTTAAAGTTGAAAATCTGTCATTAACTAGTAGTGGTAGTGGTGAGATATCCTATACAAGATAAACCATCAGCAGTAGAGCGGCCAAGAGCTCAGACAATTCTCATTAACAGATAGGTTTGTTAAAAGGCTTCTCATAGAAGCTAAATACCAAATAGGTATTAAGTTTAAATGGTCCAAGGCAGCAGCTGGCCAGTTAGGAATACGTTGGAGGTGATCTGAGGATGTAGTAATGTCAAAGTTGACTCCACTTCAGTAAACAGGCTGCAAGCAACTCAGCACCTTTCATGAGCAGTCAAGGGAAAAAAAAAACCAAACCAAACCACAAAACAACCCACCAAAAAAAAGCCACACACACACAACCAAGAATCAGGTTAACAATGCCACTAGAGAGCTCATTAGAGTGTCTTTGCTTTGTCTTTTTTCATGGTGAAAAAAAAAAGACACTAAAATGAAAATTCTGGTTTATGAATCAATAATTGTTACTTTGTGGAGCAAGATCTTTCTTCAAAATATCAAAATCCCCTACCCAGTCTGTTTCCTTCCCTATTATTAGTAGCAACTCCAGTTCTTTTCTACCACATTTAAAATTTATTCAATTATTTGTCCTGTAAATATGCATTAGGAGTTCTCCAGACTTGATCTCACCATATATGTCTATGCACTTAATATATTGCAGACTGGGTCTTGCCAGTACTGTCAAACAACTAAACGAGAAGAAATACTTTCCAATGCTTTGTTTGGAGAAAGCACAGTCATCAATATAGCTTATATGCAATTTGCTGCTCCCAGGGCTCCTCTCACCAAACCTTTAAAATCTCAAGCTACTGTTTCCTCAACCTCTTACACCATTTATGCTCCCTAACAAATGATTCACCCATTACTCATCTTCCTTTCACTCCTATCCCTGTCTTTTTTAACCTGGACCCTCATCTGTCTGTAATCTTCTCTCTTATTCCACATGCCCAATTCATAATACCTTCCTGACACTGTCAGTCCTGTTGCAGAGAGAGCTGTCACATCACCTCCCCAACTACTCTCAGCTGGAACTGTCAGTCAGGACTGAAAAGTCACTTTTTAACTCAATAAAATAAAAAACATATACAATTTTCAGCTGTGGTGACTTAGTTTTATTTCCTGGAAAAACAAACCTTCAACAAGCATCCTCAGAGAGCTTACAAACAGTACATTGTGCCATACCAGTAAGATGTCCTACGCTGACCCCTATGGAATTAAAAAAAAAAGCACATCTTGCAGGAATGCATAGCCTGAATGGAAAAGAATGAACTTTAGTAAGATAAACCTAAACCAGCAGAGAATTTAAACACTTTTTTATGGTGGCCCATTAATTTTGTTTTAAAGAACTCATTGCTTCCATTAGGCCTCTTCTCACTACAAGAAATACTCGCATCAAAAACTCTCCAGTAAATTGCTTATCATTTTCCACGCCTCTGCTCAGTGCTAAAGCAATGAAATAACAGTCCATTTCAGCAAATAAGCCTTTACTCGCCATAACGACAATGTGCTATAATTTGCCGGGGGCTGTACTACCAGATGGCAAACCTATAACTCCACATGCCAACCCTCCATTGTTTATTCAGAGATTCCTCAGAAAAATCAATTTGTTTCTCTTCACATTTGGAGGCTTTTACTAAGAGAAAATTCATAGGAGGTCCACAAAAATCCTGCTTTCTTCTTGGAAGGGAGTTGCCAACATTGGCCTGAGCTAAACGCACATTGCTGGCATAGCAGGGGAAGAAGCCCGGGCCAAGAAAAGCCTGAGCCACTGACAACATCCTGGCACCCATTTCTGGCAGTTGTGGGAAGCTCATGCATCACTGCTGGATTTCCATTTCCACATGCCTACCGTCAGTACCACAGGCTCTGGTTTTTCTTCTCCATCCTCTTCAACTTGGCGCTAAGCATAATGTCAGACTAAAGAGTGTGGTCACTCTACACCAGCTCCTGCAAACAAGTTTTAAGAGACCATGCAGTCTTAGTGAGCCCATGGCAGGACTGATACTGTTAAAAGCACAATAATACCTTGGGATTCTCTCTTGTTAATGCATAGAGATGCATCATACCTCCACACCCTGATAGAAACTCACCAATTTCTGAATGACATTAACCTGATCTTTCCTTTATATAAATAAAAACAAAGCCAGTGACACACAAAGGTGTTTTTGTCCTGGTAAGTTGAAGGTTTTGCTGCTTTGGAGTTCAGTGGGGTTTTGGTTTTTTTCCCCCAAAACAATAAACTAGAATATTTGTTAAAATTAGAATGAAAATAATTACAATTTTTAAAAGGATGTGTAAACTGATTTGGATTTAGCAGCATTGTAATCAGCATCAATAAGTTAGGCATTCAAATACATTTGTTCATAGGCATTTCCAACTGAATAGAAGTGCAGAGTTAGAAAAGTATGACATAAGGCACAAAAGATTTTTTTAAAATAGATGTCCATGTGTGTATACATACATGGATGTATATGTGTATATAACATCCAATATGCAAGAATGGTCTGTGATTAAGTGGTTTTACGCATTTATAGTAGTCCAGACTTACACAACACCTTAAATTGATGACCCAGTAGTTATTTGCATGGATTTATTAAAAAAAAAACAAAAACAACCAAAAACCAAACAAGGATATGTAACAACCACACACAGCTTTAAACAACTGAACTGAATCTGCTCAGAAATTCCTTTCAGGCAAGAGATCCCCTTCATACTCTCAGCATTTTCCAAATTTGTTTAAAGAGTCATCCTGGACAGGGCGTAGCCTGAGAGCCCCTCACAAGTATAAAACAGGGGCAAGGTTTGGAAGACATGGATACAACCCCTGCTAGATGCAGACCGCAAAACATTGCTCTGCAGGCGCTGCCACTCAGCGAGCTGCCACCAGCAACTGCACTATGTCTAGTGCAAATGATCTTAGTATTCATACAATATAATAAAGACTTTAACATTGTCCTGAGATTCTCCGTAGACAGAGAAATGTGCTTCTAGGAACGTGCTTCCCATTGGCTTCTACAGCTTGTAAGCATCATGTGTAAAAATCCTCCTTCTGCACACAGAAAACCTAGATATGATAGCTGTCATGGCTGCTTGTTTTTTAACTAAACCTCTTTTAAGGAAACCTATACAGAAAACAGAAGCCTGGAACCATTCAGGGACCCCAAAAGCTCCAAACATAGCTTTTCATCATCCAAAAAACTCACACCATTTCCCAAATGTTTGCTGATCTAGAAGCGATCAGACCCACCAACATCCATCAAGACACTGTTTCCCGCCCCACTATCTACTGGATCCAAAAAACTGTCCTGTTATGTCTGCCTTTTGAAGGCGAGCGCCAACGGGAAGAGGGGTGGAGGATACTGAAATAAGCATTCAGCACGTGGATCTCAGTTTTGCATAAACTGCCAATTATTACAGAAATAATCACTAGCATGATTAGAATCAAAGAAGGAACATCAGTGGAAGTTTTCTGGTCTTTATTTTGGATATAAGCCATCAGAAAGTTTATCCTTTCAATCATTTTGTTCCAATTCATAAGAAGGTTATCACCTTCATTACTGAAGAGTAGACATCACAACAAATACCTGAAGCAGAATGTAAATATTTTCAAAGCTATGTTCTGTCCAAATATCTCTCAAGCAAATTCATTGATTCCTCCTCTAGTTTCAGAAGTATAAATAGGCTGCTTTGTATTTTAGCTCAAAGCATTTCACAGGGAAACCATGCAAAAATCCTGACACTACAACTACACACATGACACAGGTTACAAATGCAAGATGTCTGTATCGTGACAATTTGTTTGAAGCTGCAATACTGCAAGTTAAAGACTCCCACGATAAGGGCAGACACCTCATAGCAGCATTAGGCCTCTTGGAAAAAAGCTGCCAAAGCCCATACACACAGCAAGCTGCCTTGCCCTCAGTGTTTCAAATACACAGCTTACAACGGCAAGATTCAAGCGCTGCAAAGCACTGGGATTGATATTGGCTCTTTTGTCAAGCTCTCCCCACAAAGAGGACAGCCCTGATGCCAGCCAGATGGAGCTAGCACAACCACAGCATCAGCGTTTCCTAGAGAACATCCGCTTTAGGAACTGTCTCCTCCCCACACAAAAACACTCCAGGAAATGTCCAAAGGAGTCTAAAACAGGCAGGCAATTCCCAAAGAAATACTGCAGCCATTCCGAGACAGAGAATATGGTGTATATACTCAGCATGCATAGCAAATCAAGGCTCAACACCTATTTTGGGGAATTTTGCTCTAATTTAGGCAAGGCACATAAGTAACATACACAATTCGCATGTACCTTTTGCTTAACACAGAGGTGTGCATCCTTGGCAAATGCAGTATGAGCTGCGTATGGGGACAGCCACCAGCGCACAGAGATCTTGGGGCCAGCACAAGCTGCTCAACAGCAAAACCTACACCAGAGAGGAGGCAGGAGAAAAGATGAAAGAACCAGGCAGGCCCACAAGTTTGGTAGGAGAGCTATGAGGTGGCATTTAGCACTCTGGGAATTTTACAGAAGTTTGTCCCTTCACACCCTGCTGATGCACAGCACCCACCTCCCAGCACTGGTAGGACTGATCAAAATCTCCGCTTCCAATTTCAAACGTTCTTTCACCCACCACTAATGTCTATATAAAATATACATTATGCAGATGTACCTGCATTTCAACAAAAAGTACTGAATGCAACAAATTCGATCAGTCAGGCAAATAAAATAAATAACATCAACCCTGGTGCCTGGCAAGTGCCTCATACTTTGGAGGGAAACCCAGGCTGCCGGGTGCACAAACCAAACACTTGTTATTTGTGGGTTACCTGAAAATCATTTTTGGACTGGATGGCAGTTTCAAATTAACTATATATCCCATGTTAATTTGTTGATTTCAGCAAATAAGAACTTGCATAAACTCAAGGGGTAGATAAAAAATATTTTTCCTCTATTTAACTCATTCTGGTTCACTTATCCACAGGATTCAAAAATTAAATCCAGATACAACAATAAAGAGCTACAGGCCATTTCTTGGCAGAACAAGGTTCGCCTTCTCATTTGCTGCCAAGAAGGAAAATCAGGTGCAAGCCTAAAGACAAGCAGCATCCCTCATTCCCACTCTTGTAAGATGTGAGGAAAGTTTTCTTAGACATGAAATCTTCTGCAGAAAGTAACTCAGATCACGGGCTTTCACTCTGAAATGTGACCCCACTGATAGCACAGGCAGTTCTGAGATACAATCTCAATGTCAATAGGAGGATGCGTATCACAGAACCACAGATGGGACTCGAAGAGATCAAAAGAGCTCATCTAGTCCATTATCCTGAACTGATCTAAATGGTAAATCACTTACAGTTAGTCCAGGGGAGATATCAGTCTTTTATGGTAACACCAACTCCATGGGAAGGCAACTTAATGTTATTTGTTAACTTTGCATGTTAACAGGTATTATGTTAACAAATACTTTGCTGCCTCTCAACAAATAACACACTCTTATTTCTACAGCTTTAAAATAGAACCTTTGCAGTGATTTTTCCTAATCAATTATTCAAGATGATATGGAAAACAATTTTGCATAATATGAATAACCAAGAGAGTATTATTTTTTTTGTTTAAAATGCTCTACACAACTTTTAGCCCTGAGAGCACTCATATCTAATTAAGCATCTGCTTCCAGCCACGCTGCAATGTTACACAAGCCTGGTGCTTTCACATCCTTTTTACATCATTCTAAGATAACATTTGGGTGCCATTACTGGAGTTTGTAATACCATGCTACCAATTGCATACAGGTCGTCATTCTCTCCCTGAGCAAACAAAAGGATTATCCAGGAAGCTGAGATTGTTTGGAAATTAGTGCATCCCAAGAGCTATCACTGCAAATACAAGAGGAACAAAAAATAGCTTGGTGGGATCTTGACTTGTTCTAGGCTTTGAGATGGATTTCCCTAAACTACCTCCTTACAGTGAACTCCCTACCATGTTTTTTGAATTAAAACAGATTTGATTTTTTTTTTTTAAAAACAGGGAAAACTCAAATCATATGCAACTCTCCCCTTGACCACTGCATCCTTGTCTGTGCTTCCATCCTTGGGTTCGATTAGCTAAGTCACCTTCAGAGCAGCACAAACTCTGCCCAAGTCCTTGCATGCTCCTCCTGCCAGCTCACAGGTCAGGCTGGCTGCTCCCAGCTCGTGGCTGAGATCTCCTGGTCATCACATCCTGCCACCTCTCAAACTTCCTCAAAAACACAGGAATGGGTCTCAGTTATGAGCATAAAGGAACAAAATGGAAGGAAGACCAAATGCTGTCAAGTCACCAGGAGCATCAGTGCTCCAGAATGACTGAAAGCTCATTATTAACATGTGCCACAGCTTGGAAATAAAGCATAAAAGCTCATGCATTCATCTGCTTGGTTACCCTGGGTGCTATTTGCCGTTTTACATGAGTCTGTTTGTACACAGAAAGCATGACATTTGTGGATAGTCATAACTTCTCACACAAGTGGAAAATGCTCACGTAAATAACTGCAAGCAAGACAGGGTTTCACAGCTCAGAAGAAAAAGCAGATGCCGCTTTGACAGAAGTGTCTGCAGCAGTTTCACTTATTGTTTACTAATAGGCGTGTTCATTACAGCCATGCACAGGCCAGAAAGGAGAACAGACACCACAGTGCTAAGTATCAGACAGCTGCTGCCCACAAGCACTAGGAGGAGAAAAGGACAAAACTGGTAGGCAGGGCGAACAGTGGTACACAGCAAAACTCCCAGATGTATAGAAGTTGCTCTATTAAAAAAAAAAAAAAAAAAAAAAAAAAAAAAAAAAAAAAAAAAAAAAAAAAAAAAAAAAAAAAAAAAAAAAAAAAAAAAAAAAAAAAAAAAAAAAAAAAAAAAAAAAAAAAAAAAACCTGTAATACAAGAGGGACAGGACTGAGGTGCCACACACCTGGCTCTGCAGAGCCTTGAACCCTCAAGATAGCCAGCAGGCACACACAGCATACCTCTGAGACACCATCTCCTAGGTTTTCCAGTGTTTCTGTTGGCACCATGAACCTCTAGGTTCCATCACTGGCACACCGGATTGGAAAGCTTCTCTACATGAGCAGAGATGAGCCTTATCCTGCCCATCACACACACACTTGCACTTCTTCACAGCTAATATAGGGAAAGGCAGAACTGCAAGAGCAGAAGTTAGTTTCTCCTTTGTGGCCAAATCATGGGATGCTCTTCTTCAGCAGTGTTTACTGGAAGCTTCGCTCTGCTTCAGAGGAATTTGCCCCGTACCTAAAGTCAAAAGAATACAACCACAAGCTTTCAGTCTTTTCGTACTCATTCCTCTCCTAAAGCAACCCCCAGAGGCTAACCCACCCTTCTTGCACCTTCTCCTGCTGCAGTACTTTTACCCATAGTCTGCACAGTTATTTCAAACACAAGATAACTGTTACTTGTTAAGCCTTGGAATAGCCATTCAGGGTATGAGAGGTATGACTAGTAATGATCACAGCTAGACCATACTACAGAGATTGGGTTCATACAATATTCACTAACTTTGAATTAGTAACAACTGTATAATCTCATTCAAAACCTGAACTGCATGTTGTGGATTTTAATGGAACAATTCAAATTATAGATTCCTTAAGTTATGTGAAGTCTCCTAGATATTCTGGAAATATCTAGGCTACATATATATTAGCTGTATTTCAAGATACTCTGGAGTGAAGTCCCTTGGCGACTCCCTACCTAAGGCAGTGACTGTTTAGATTTATAAGTTACATCACTTTATCTCTCTAGGAAAAGAGCAGATGAGGAAGATTGACATAACAGGACAAGCACAGGGAGCATGCTGTGTCAAAGCAGCTTGAGTTAATTCAGTCTGGACTTAACTTCTTTTCAAATCTATGAAGATATACAGATTTGTAACTGTGTTCAAGGTTTTAAAATATCAGCAAGGGTAAAACAAAGCCAAAAATGAGGCTGCAAGTTTGGCAGACTCTGTTAAACTTTCATGAGTTTTAGAGTTTTCTTCTCATAAAATATTGTCTTGTCAAGTGGAAATGTTTTGAGAAAACAGCTTGGTAGACAGCTTTTTCCTTGGACATAAATAATGAAAATGAGGCATCTAGGTATGTTAAAATGGAGCCAAGCAGTTGGCCCTAACCCCAGCTCTACTTCTTTCAAAGTCACTGGTGAAGTCCCACTGCCCTCTGTCAACACAGAACATCTCTGTATATTCCAGCTTTAACACGTACAAGTATTCAGAAGGCATCTAGGCCAAAACAGAAAACACTTGCCGAGTTTGTTTTAGCATTTTACCTGCTTCATTCATTTAAAAGACAAAAAAAAAAAAAAACAACCACACACACAAAAAACACCCACCCAAACAAACCCCAGACTACCCACTACCTTTTATTCTCAACGACACTAGGACCAAACAGCATCAGGAAACAACCACCCCACTGATCCAAGCCTTGTTCTGGCTCCTCCAGCAGCACCAGTGCTCCCATCACTGCTCAGCTGTAGGCCAGTTTGTTTCTTCACTTATATCAGAGAAACCTCACTAAAGATGACAAATTTACCAAGCTGCAAGGAAGGGAAAGCTCCTGCTTCCATAATCCTTATTAGTATGATGAGTCATTTAAAAAGTTGCTTTCAAGAGGGTAAATGAAACAGAACAAAACACAGCGGAGAAATTACTGTAGCACAAAACAAACTCTCCCTGGTGTCTTCTATTTGAGAGGAACAACGTTTCTGAACAAAACTGCTTCACTCCCTGGTTACAAAACGTATTTCCAAGTATGACTCATGTTCGGAGAGGAAAACTTGTTCTCAAAATCTAGGGCGTTATGATCTGCAGCCCAATGTTCCTTTCAAGGATTAAGTTTGGAATTAATGCCAAAATACCCCTGAGGACAGTCTCTGTTAATGTTGCAGCAGAATCTGAGGAAGAGCTCCTGTTGGCTGGCCTCAAATCGCTCTTTTTCCCCATTTCTTTAGCGCAGTTTGGAATTCCTCCTTCCAAAAGGAGTCAGCACAGAAGTGACAGCTTAAACCCCCTATCCCCAGTGAAGAAACCTTTTGGAAACCCAGGAACTGTGAAAAGCAGCAAGACAGAGCACTTGCAGCTCTTGCTTCTCAGACGCATCATGCTCCAAGAGATGGGCACACTTCCCCAGTGACACCAGCTCTTTCAGGATAAGCCATCATAGACACACACTTGACACACCCAACATAGGGTACAAATAACTCTTGAATTCGATCATTTCTTTACCAGGGAAAACTATTAGGGAAAACAGACTTCAGAGCAAACCTATTATCATTACATTCTTATTACACAAAATAATATCATGCCACTTCAGACAGCACATAAATGACTCCAGAAAAGACAATTACTTATTCAACTTGAGACACAGCAACAAACAGGATCTTCACTAGCATCCCTCTTCCTCCAGTTTAAGGCAACAATGTGAATTTTGTCACCTCCAGCAAAATCGGGGCAAGGCAAATGCCAAGAGCACTCAGCAGCCCAGCACACACACTGTGTGCTCACACTATTACGGCACTTTCACAGCCATAGCATTAGCGCTCCTCCTTGCACGTACGCAGAGTACATCTACCACCACATACTTTCATCTATGCTTTCTCAATTTAAACACTTGCTACCATTTAGGTTCCCTAAAATGGAAGATAGCCAGTATTTTTAATCAAACTCTTCTGCCCCAACAAAGCGGGAGGCCTAAACTTACACTTTCATGCAAATGTGTTGGGATCTAGAGATTACTACCTGCATATTGTGCTGTTTCAAAGAAATGGAAATTGCAAATATCTGCACAGAGCTTAAACACCAAGCTTTAGCCTTAAATCAGCTAAACACTGCATTCAATACAAATCATTTATACAACTATAAAAATAATGTATATTACAAATGATGGAAATGTGTATGCTATGTTTTGAGTTTTAAAAACACTATTTTTGTAGGGCAGTACAGGGAGAACAGTAATGGGAAAGATATAGCTTTATAACCCTTTTAAGTTTTGTTTGGTTGCAATCAGAAAAACATAAAACAACACATTAAGGTTTGGCCCAGGAAGAATATCAATTCAGACACAATAGCTGTTTGCACTGCTGAAAAGTTGCAATTCTTTTAAATGAAGTGTAACAGCAGTAATTGTGTTTCTCTGAGCGAGCTAAGAGGCAAATGGTGCATGAATCAATAATGATGTGGCTTGTACACCATTTATCTCTTTGCACGATCCACAGGAAATCCAATTGCATAATTACATTTTCACAGCCCATCAAGAGCGCAGAATAGCTGGGTCCTGTTAGTATGTGCATTTACCCCTGTTTGCAAAGGGCAGATAACCACAAAGGGGGATCTGGCGGACCATCAGCCAAAGCTTCCACTAATAATGAGATCTAACTCACTGAAATTACCAGTGCTGCAAAAGTGGACTTAATTGGAGCTATCAGTGAACCAATTTCTATAAATATCTTCAACATTTAGAAATTTTTTGAAAACTTCAAAGTCTTTAGCAGCTATAAAGCTGTTACAGCAAGTGCTACCAATATGTCTGCTGACTTCAGAAATCAGATTGCTAGGAATGAATTGGGACACTTGGACACAGGTACTTTAACACAATTATAAATTCCCTATTTAGGCACCTGAGGAACCTCCGTGTATAGAAGAAAGTTTACAAACCTAAGTCCTAAAACAGCATTAAACACTGCTCACAAGAATAGCCTCTAACAGATGAAATTTAATGTTGGTGCTCAATGAGTACATAGTTTCAATGGTTTATCTTCTGTTACCACCGAAGCACACGTTTGCAGCATTTAGCGATTTCTGCTGCATCATTTCTGAATTCCCATTTAGGCCAGTCTGGGAGTGGGACAGCCGTGCCACACCTGGTAACAAGCCCAGGAGGGCAGTGAACATTTTTAAAAGTGCTTTTTCATTCTCCAGTTGCCTCCCAAACAGATGGGAGCCCAGGAAAGGCTGCTGGCCCTGACCAAGCACACTGCCCCTTCCTCTGCTAGCTGACCAGACAACCTCCCTGCTCCAATCTCTGCTGTAAAAACATTCATCTCCTCCCAGTATAATTTAATCTTACTCTGAAAAATTCTGATATGAAACCACAAGGACAAATCCTGCTGACTCAATGTAATAAACTGCAAATTTCTACACACCTCTTACTGACTTGGAGAACACCAAACCCTAGCAGACTTGCGGCTGAGGCACAAAGAGTTTGCAGCTGCAATATAAAAGTTAGCTTTTTAAGCTCAAAAGAAAGTCTATATTTTGGCTGGCTGCTTTTCAAAAGAAAAAAAAGAAACACTAACAATTGAGAGAAAGAGGTAACACACCTAAATATAAATGATTAGGAATAAAAAAAATTATTCCACACTGCAGTTTTACTGTTTGTTTTCTGTACAAATTGCCCACTTCTTTACAATTCAACCCAAATACAGCAGTTACTGGCAGATGTATCTAAAACTCCAAGAGAGTTTCTTAGCCAGGAGAGATGCTGAGCGCTCCGCTAGGCTACCCTCCCTCTTGCCCAAAGAAGTTTTCCAATCCTGCAGTCAGATTTTCAGAGGGCATCTGCAGTTCAAGCCTTTTTGCTTCGCTGTGCTGCCTGCTGTTCCCTTGCTATGTCAGAATCAAATAAAAAGTGAGCCTGAAAAATTCATCACAAATTACTTCCTTTATTCGTCATAGAATAAGAGTATCCCCAAAGAAGCTGCTGTACCACAGACAAGTAAATGTCTCCTCGAGGCACAAACAGATGGGTTACAGGTCTCCATGTTTATGAAACAGGGAGAAAATTATTGCCTCATACATCCTCTTCTGCAGTGGGATTATCACTTCAATAGTTGACCTGCTTAAAAGCAATACTGCAGTTTGCTGTGGCTAAAGGTAGTTACTTTTATCAACAGGATGGATTAGAGTTACATGATATGAAACCAGGATAAGAACCAAACCTTGTACTGTGACATTAACTTGGATTTATTACTAGCCCTGAAGGAAAAATAGAAAATGGAAAAATTCAAATAAACAGTAAAAAAAAACCCAGCAAGTCTTAATGGACAGATGAAGACTTGAAAAAATGTAACAGCTGAAGCCAGCAAAGACTTTGTAAAGACATTGAATTAATTTATATGTATTTTTAATACATTCCTAGTTTTATCACAATCATCACTTGCAAGAGAGGAGTTGAACTGCTTTACTATTCAGTGTATTGTAAATCAAAACAGACCCAAAATTTGGCATCACAAGTCTGCATACGAGATGATGGAAGGAACCAGGAATTTTGTTTTGAAGCTGCATCAAGAATTAAATCCAAAAGATCGTTTTCCACACAGGGACCCATTTCAAGACAAACTATTCCTTAAAATAATGCAAGTTCAGTTAGCAATTATCTATTGATAATGATGTCAAGACACTGCTACTCTAGGCTCTCTCAGGATACAACCTGAGATAACCTCTGTTAAAAGGATGCACAGGGAACTAGGAAGCACGTATAAGACAAATGTTTCTTTTTTTGATAGCTAACGGTAGCAACATTAAGAGAAGGGGAAGAATACATAAGAGGCAGCATCTTGCAACAGGCAATATTTTTCATTGCAGTCCATTGAGGTGGCAAAATAAAGTAGGAGACAAAAATATCAAATACAGATGTTCTACTCTACTGATACTAAAACACTTTTTTTTTTTTAAGTAAGCCCGTAGCCTTTTTGCCATAGACTCTGCTACCAAGTCCTTTATGCAACTTTCTTCTTAAAACAATAGATTCCACCTTCATTACTAATGTACTACAATGTTCAAAGTGATCTGGATCCAGTAGTCCAAAAGTTGATATAGGAGGTCAAAATCTGACAAAATTCTTTATGAAGAGTAGTTTACAGAATTATTCCAATTTCTTATATAAAAGTACACACACTCTGTATCCCAGCACACAGGAACACAGATCTCAGCATAAGAAAGTCTGCAAAAAGAAATTTTATGAGCTGCAAAGGAAGAGCAAAACACAACATAATACTTGTCTGTGGACATATTCATCCTTCCCAGCATAATTTGAAGTCCTGCCTTCCGCAAAGCATTCAACTGAAATTAAACCAAACAATTCCTCTCAAGAGGCTTACTCTGAGGCCAGACATTTGGATCAACTTTACAAAATTTCCACTTCCTAAGAGCACCAGGCCCTCCCACATTCACTGAAGGTGAGACGGTACCCAGGGCTTCTGCATTCCCAAAGCAGCAGGCAAAAACCATTGTCCCAGAGTCAGGTCTTCTATAATAAAAGCAACAAAAAGTCCTGATGCAATGGATACCAAGAAATAATTGTCACTTCAAAAGAAGGAGACCAGAAAGACCAAACTGCAGTCAACTGAGGAAGATGAATGAAAGTACATTGCTGTGTTGGTAAATTCTGGCTGTGTTTGTAATACACTATGTTTTACCATAAACAAGCACAATCATGATCCTTCTTGTTACACTTGCAGTGCCACTTAGGGTTGCATTATTATTTTAAATAATATTTTGACAGACAGCCATTACAAAAGCTGTAATTCAATCACAGACTTCTAAAACACTTCGAGAGCAAATTTAAAGATTTATTTGTGCCATCACAGCTCCATTCAGCCACAGACTCAACTTTGGCCCAAGCATGCTTATTTATAGTTCCCACAAGACTCAGAGAAGTTAAAAATTTAAACAAGATGAATCCATCTTACCATGTATCAGACACATTGATGGGTATAATAGTCAATGGGAACACAGCTTGGCACAAAGCCAACTGAAATTGTGGAAATCAGATTCTCCCCAAACTAGGGTGTGTGAAGTGAACATAAGTAGGCTGCTATGCTGCTCACGCTTCAGGATAAAATATTCAATGGCTGCAGAGTGCTGTCAGTGAGAAAGCACTCGAGGACCACTCCTCAAAGTAGTAAACCAGAGTAACACCAACCTCCTACGTAATAGATGGATGAGAGGTTCCTTCCTAGCATCAAAGTATGGTTTGTAACAACGGTCATTCTGCTGAGAAAGGCATGGAATTAGAGGGGAAGTTCCTTGGGAAAGGAGGTCACATTCTTTATTTTTATCCCGTGGGGTACAGGAGATGGTGTCAGAGTTTTTACTCTTACTTATATCCAGTATAACTTATTTCTTTTAACAACTTGAAGTCCAAGACCTCTGTGATACAGAGCAAGTTGTATATGCAAAGATGAGATTCACAGGATTAAAGGAAGTACTCTCCTGAGAAAGCCAAAATGGATTTTGTATGCAAGAGCAACCCTCGGGTCTCTTAATTTTGTATGCCTCTCAACTCCTTTTAGAGCCAAAAGTAAATACATGCAATAACTCAGTCCCCTCAAAAGTAAAAGATTCTCCTCGCACCAAAGGAAGCAGCACTGGGCCAGCAGAAACTCAGCAGTTTCCATAATCCTGAAGGACCACAAGCTCCCAGTTGCTCCTGGCCACCATCAGAGGCAGGACAGGAGGTTAGACAGACTTCTGGTCTGAGCCAGCACAGTCATCCTTAAGTTATTTTTGTATTCCAAGCAGAGGACATTGACATATGTAGGACTTGACTGCAAGTACACAAAAGACAGCATTGCTCAAGGCAAAAAGCTAATGCCGATATAACTCACTCAAGTGTGTATGCGCGTTGCAGATTCTGCGCTGTGCCCATCCCCTTGTGCTGTGAATTGTTACAGCCCATGGCTACAGAGTGTAGGCTCAGCAGTGCAAGCTCCAGGAGCAGCATGCCATTTTTCGGGTTATCGAAAACCCAGCTCAGCTAACAGGTCATTTATACGTGGGTCTAAACACAATGAGGCTCAGTTGCTCAGGGCTAGAGACCTGTGAGAAAGATAACATCCTAAATTATTTAAATCAATGCAGAGGAAAGCTTAGAAGCATCTGACTGAAAGAGTTACAAAGAGCACAATGTCCAACTTGATTTCAGACATGCTAAGTAAGACTAATATGAAATAGAATAAACAGAAAGCAGCAGAAGCAAAAGCTGCAAACATGAGTAGTTCCAGACAGACACACCTGAATGAGGACTTTTGCTAGGAGAGGTTAGCAAAACCAAGACATAATCATCCAATATAGATTAAAATTAAAGCGTTCTGACACAGGACTCCCCTTACACTGACTTGATTTTCACACTGAAGTACCCACCTACAGATCACCCAAGACCTCCTTTGAAGTTCGAGTCCAAATCTCAGCCAGAGATAGAGAAAAATCTCTTCCTTACAGACTACTCTCTGCTTACCTATACCACATTGTTCTTCATCTGCTCATTGTGCCATGCCTAAATTTTTAAATAAAGTTCTTTCTAAGCCCTCAGTGTGAGAGTCTGGTATCTCAGGGACAGATAGTTCCCTGAAGTTTCTGGGTTCCCAGCTCGTGTTTTCTTTAGCAGAAGCAGCATGCAGCCTATGGACTAGTGTGCTCAAAGTGTCCTTCCTTATTATCACCTATGTAACATCTACAGAGATTCATATGAAACAGTAAAGTCCTTTTATTCTAAAACCTTTTAGAGTTCCCAGTTCAATTTTCTTGGGTATTAGCCAAGCAGCGATCAGTGCATAAAAAGGGGAGAGAAGGGGGGACTTTCCCTTAATGAAAAATATCAGAAGTTCCTTCAAAAACATCCTCATATCAAATTTTTTCTTTTTTACTTCATCAGGGAATTCCACAGCACAATCCCTCCCCATCACTGGTAACCTCAGCTCACCTACACTAGGATAAATAATACTGCAAGACACCTGGGCTATTAGCAGCTTTTTTTGAAAATAGCTTATTTAAACCCACATGGACAGCTTGCAATCCACCGAGATTAGACTCTAGCCTATACCTGCATTAACAGAACAAAGTATTGCTGGGGTGGTTTTGGATTTTTCAAAATTTCGCCAGCTGGAAATAAAAACTGAGAAAAATCCATTCTATTTGTAGTTATATTCAATGAAACAATAGAAAAATTGTACTTTGCACATACAATGCTCAGTTACTGAAATACAAAGTTGGTTAACCAGACAAGTAAAGGAAAAGATATCCTGGTAAAAGGGAAAATAGAGGAAGAAGAAAATAAAATGGCATCTTGCTGTTTTCAAACCCATGCACACATTTTCATCTTTTGTGAGTTTAACCACAAGTTTTCCATATGAAATCAACACTCATCACCTGAACTGGATTTAACCACACCATGTGGTTAAAGGAAAGGGCTGATTGTATCACACACAGCCACTTGGGATGAAAACCTAGCCAACAGAAGAGCTCCTGATTAATAACATCAGTGGAAGTGATGGAAAACAGAGTGACAGACCCTGAAGTCAATTACTTAACAGAATGTAGCAAAGCACAAAAACTCTCTTTGGTGGAAAAAATCCCAACATTACACCACATAATACCACTTTGTGCGGAAGACGGTATTGCATTCTGTTTTCATTATGGGAACACCTGATAGGTATTTAAGGGATTTGAAAAACTCAGAAGAGTTCCCTGAAAAATTGGATGGTATTGTGGTCCTCAGTGTTAGAATCAAATGCTGAAATTCAAGCAACAACAACAACAAAAAGCACATTCTGTCAGAGGTACCAGATCCAACTATTAATCTGCCTATTTGTATTGTAACAAAGCAGGGAATAAGTAATCTTTCATCTGCTTAAGCTGTACCAGTGTGAAAAAGGAGGTGTGTTTATTTCTATTTTATAAATATCCAGACAGTTCATGTTAAAAAGAAGTCCTTCTCAACACCAGAGGACAATTTGCCTAGAATACAATGAAAAGCCCAAAGCAGAGTAGAAATGTATCTGTTTGGAAGAGATAATCAGTGCTTTGTGCATTTTAATTCTTCTCTTCATCGCTACATCTTCCTTTTCCTTTTGCTCCCCACACAGCAGATTTGTATGCTGAGCACAGTCGTTCAAGCAGCACAGACACAGGTATGATGGTGCCAGGAAAAAAAGTACAAACTATTAAAAATATCTCTAAACTTTTTAAAGCAGGTGTTTGTGTGCTAGTTGGCAGTAGTCCCAAGCTGCCGAGGCCCTCTCAAACTTGCCTTCAGCATACCCACATTTGGGTTCAGTGTCTGTCTGTCCCCATGACATCAGTATGAGTTAAATTCTTATCTCCACACAGAGCCCAAAGGCCCTGACTCACCAGCAGCACCTACTGCAATAGGCGCTCGCTACAAATCCCCCACTGCTCATCCATGTTGCCATTTCTGCAGTGAGGACAACTACATGGCTCACAAAGCTGTCCAACTACTGCAGTTTTCAAACCCAGCACATTAAGCTAAAGATATGATTTCAGTTCACCACAACACACCAAGCTGACGATCACCACAGGTCCAGAGCTGGTACTAGGGTGGCAATTTCCATGATAGAGGCAGATGGGCCATGGGCTTGGGTGGGGAAAGGGCACCTTCAAGTCATCCAAGAGCTCTCATCCCAAACACTTGCAGCGTTCATATCTTGTACAGCTGATTTAGGACTGTGTGTCCTGGTTTGAGGTAAAACAGGACCAATTTTGTTCAGCAACTTTACTTTTTAGCTAGGCCTCTTCTGACTGCTGAAATTAACAGCATGTTGTGCAGAAAACTGTTCCCTCTCAGAGTGGTAAGACCCATGTTTATAGCTGATGCCAAGGAATGGGATGCAGAGAGGCTCTTGCTTATCCTTATTGCTATAACAACCAAGGCCAGCCAACTTTGTTACTTGCCCCGTTGGAGGGTCGGAAGCGGAAAAGCGTAGAGGGGTCACCCCTGCGGGCAGGAGCGGACAGGACAGGTGACCCAAAACTGACCAACAGGGTGTTCCATCCCATCTGCCTCATGCTCAGTATAAAAGCTGAGGGATCAAAGGGTCACTTCTCTTTCTTCAATGGCCGGCGTCCTGGGAGGACTCTGTCTCTGCGTCTGCCTTTGATCCTGATCCGGAATCCAGATCCGGAATCCAGTTCCCATCCGTCACCTAGTCCAGTCTGGGACTTCCCCAGCGCCTGCAGGTGACATGATCGTCATCCTGGGAGCTTGGTACAGTTTTGTATATATTTCATTATTTTTCTTTTTATTATTTTATTATGAATGTTTCATTAAAGTAGTTTAGTTCCTTCTAAACTCTTAAGTCTCTCTTTTTCTCTCTCTTTCTTGCCTCCCGAGCGGAGCAAGAGAGAGAAAGCATCTGTCATTCCACCGGACTGGGCCAGTCTGGCCCAAACCACGACACTGTGTGTTTACAGTATTTGGGTATTACATTAAATTTGTGTTACTGCGCTTTTCTACATGCCCATTAAAACCTTGCGGCATTCTGCATTATTTCTCTGTAATTTTATTGTTTATATGTACTGATGTCACCACATATGTTCATCTGTATTGATTGTTAGTTGTATACCTCTTAAGTTGTGTCCAATCTCAGTTTTAGTTGTATACCTCTTAAGTTGTGTCCAATCTCAGTTACTACCTACAGTAACTATGTTAAAAAAACCACAACCCAAGTGGACTGCAAGAAGGAGGTCTGCATGATTATTTTTATTCTCACTTTAGCTTCTTAAGGCCAAACTGTATTTGAGATTAGGGGACTGAATTAATTTGCATTATCACTGTGTAAGAGAAGTTGTGACATAATGCTATTCTACTTTTAGCAAATTATCTTCCAGAAATCCGCTTAACTGTCATGCTTCTTTAGCTTCTGTTACTTAAAAGCACTATTTGCTCTAGAATGTTGTGGATGCTGTTTACAGGGATTTGAGATGAAGCAGCCAAGGTTTGTAGAATAGAAATCCATGAGGGTTACAAAACACAGAGAACCTTCTTCAGACTTGGGAAAACTTTACTCAAAAGTCAGAAAGCCACAAATGGTTGGACACGTGGGGAAGGTGAGGGAACAGGGGAGAGGCGGGAAAGCATTTTTAGGCTTTTTCTTATCCTCTTCCTGAGGTATCCACTTTTCATCAATATTAAAGAAAGGATCTTAGACTGGACTTGGTCTCGTCCTGCTCAGTTCCCCCACATTGTGTTATCTATCATGGAGGTACCACATGTTTGGGAGAGTGAGGTGGAATCCATTTCCCATAACATTAAGCCAATTGTTAATTAAGACCCAGCTGCAGCTGTCACTTGGGATTGCACACAGGAAAGAGAAAAAAAAGAGCCACAAACTAGGAAGTGAAAGTTCAACCACACCTTCAGAGAACTAAATAGATTCACCTCGCTTAATTGAGGAAGTGACTTCGTTACATTCTTGCTAGAGAGAGCAGTGTTGCAAAGGTAGGTCCTTGGTTCAAACATGTAAGCAGAAACTCATTCCCTTGAAACTCCTCTGCCAAGAATATCTCGCATTGGCTGTGTTGATGTACATACCACATACAGATGCATGCTGGAACGATTAAGTGCAAGCAGCACTATCACTCAGATGTTAAGTACAAGGCACAGTTCTCCATCACAACCTTTCAGAGAGATCGCTGCTACTGAATCAGAGGTTAAACATTCAACTGGTATTGCATTAGGAAGTACTTTGTAAACTTGAGCACTGTTAGACCGATTATTAAGCGACATCAGTAACCACCTGCAAGATCTGTGTGGGTTAGACGTGCAAGTCTCACTACTGAAAAGCAGTCAGGCAGCTTCACAAAAAGGATCTATTCAATCTGCACAGCACTGAGACGATCAAAGGCACTGCTACTCCAGACCACTCCTGACTGACTTATGTATTTAACATTCATTTTTTATCTTTCCCTCCTAAATGCTTGTAAAAGAACACGTTATATATATATTAGTGAAGAGAGGCATGAGATTTCTCCTTTGGTTCTGAACACCCATGAAAAGTAAATGCCGCTGAAATCCCTGTGCATCAGTTTTGCCACAACCCCACTAATGAAACTGAAGGCTAAAACAAATTGGATACATTCCCTCCGGAGGTATTTGTACTGTCTGCTGCAGGCATTCACTGCATGGGATTCACAAGACAGCAGTGGGGGCCCACATGCCCCTCACACTTTGGAAGAGGCAGAAGAGGAAGATTCAACACTCTTACGTTACAAGAAAGTAGCTGAAAGCCACTGAAACCTGTGCTGAGATGGGGTGCTCTCACATCTTGAGAAGCTGACAGTTTAAGATGTTTAAAAACAATATTGATTTAAAAAAAAAAGATCACCACATAAAAAAAAAAAAAAACAAACCAACCCAATGCAATATTTACAAACATTAGTAATACAGGAAGGTCAACAGACACGTTACTTCTAATGTGGGCCATAAGACATACTCCCAGAGAAAACAGCTAGAAATCTGATAATCAAAACTAGTGGTCAACACCATACCCACAGGGCATTAATGCCTGCCAAAGCCACATCCATCATTCTGCAAGTTACAGAGCATGCATGGGGACAAGAGGAAAGCAAGAGGAAAGATGCACACAAATCTTGGTGTATAAACATCAGTCCTAGGAAGACCCTTGCAGAAACAAGGGTTAACCCATCTTAGGCTCAGGTAGATCCTTGTCTGCCTCAAATAACCCCCGTTACTGCTCAAAAATCACCTCCCATCTGAATCTTGCAACTCCAAATTCAGAGGTTGGTTTGTTTTGTTTGTTTTTATTAATGGGTAAGAGCACTTGCCCCATTAATTAAGAGCACTTAATGGGGTAAGAGCTGCTTACATTTTGTTCACTCTTTTCCTTTCCTTCAAGTGCGTCAATACACAATACAATCTTTAGGTAGTATTTGGGCAAAAGCATATTAGGAGGGTAAAATATCAGCACTGTGGACCTTCCACAGCGTCAAATATTTGTCATGTTGCCTAAATCAACAATGGCAAACAGAAAATTGATGATAATTTTGCACCTAGCTTCCAACCTCTGAAGAGTAATCATCACAAATAAACAAGCCAGAAGAAGAGTCAGCCTCTGACATTAAAAAAAAAATAAAAATTAAAACACAGGCTATTTGTTGGCCAAGGAGTGAGGAGCATGAGATGGAATAATCACAAAAGGCACATTTACAAGTAGGAAGAACGGAGGGCAAATGATCTTTCCCAAACTCCTACCTAGCACTTCAAAAAGCTTTATGCGTGTAAATTGAGAATAAAAAAATAAAATTGATTCCAGTGTTTATTATTTGTTTCTAACTGTTCTGGATCTGTTAAAAATTTTCTTATTTCCCAGCAAAATCTCATTAAAGTTATTCCACCTTCCCCATTTATTTCCTGGATAAATCAAGTGACATCAGTGATAGATTTCGAGTGGAAGAGGTTGATATTCTGTGTTAGCGCCAAGGATATACAGATTTGTTCAGGTATAAAAATGCTTACTTAAATACAAAAAAGGAACTTTATATTTATGTGCTTGACAGGCACTAAACTGATAGTAGGTATGTATTAGGTACATATATCTATACTAGGTATTCTTAAATGACAACGGTTTGTTCCTTCCTGCTCTAGCCCAGCTATGCAGAACACCTGGGAAATGGTGGAAAGCCACTGACACTTCCAGGGGTTGTTTTCTGTGATCCATCCAGTCACGTTAAAATAATGACTAAGCTCAAAAGCTTATTTTTTACACAGGCCTCCAAGCAGCCATCAGACAGTAACAACACGCATTCAAACACTAATGACCTCTGTTCATAAAATTTCAATTGCAATCCCAACGAGCAAGTTACTGCAGTCAGAAACACAAGTTTTTGTAAATGTCTTCAGTCTGCTCATTCCCTGGTTTTGTAAACTTGATGAGGAACATATTGAGTCATTCCATCAAGAAAGGCTATTCAGGCCAGGCCAAAAAAAAAGAAATAGAGAAACCAAGAGGAAGAATTTTCATTGAGAAATAAGTTTTGCTGAAACTTCTGAGTTTTAAACTGTCCTAGAAGGGAAGGTAGGGTTGTATGTTTTGGGGTTTTTTATAGAATTTCAAACGCTTCTAAACACAGAAGTTGGTTAAATACTTAGTTTCAGAAACTTCATATGAAATATATATTTTATATATTCCCAAAGACAATGTACCTTAGGTAGAATGCACATCAGTTTTCACACACAGACTTCAGGCTATCAAATTTACAGTTAACTAATATTTTGTTTTCTCCTACCCATAGCAAATGGAAGTAAACAGAAGTAGATTCACTTCCATCTCCTATGATCAAGTATTTACATTATGCATGAAAAAACAGAAGACTGCTATTACCGTTAACTAATACTGTATGTATAATCAAGTTCATATCCTACCTGCTGCTGTATGTAAGGTTATTACAGATTCTGTGACCTTTCAGCTCATGTCCCAGTGGCTCAAGAACAAATGAGATTTGATGAATGCAATAAAATCTTTCACCTTCCATGCATGGCTAAAACTATTTTAGGGAGTGCTCTAGCAGGAAGGCATCTGAGCCCCAGGACTGACACAATAGTGCATATAAAGCACTTTAACCTCAATGGCAGAAGTTCTCAACATATCTACAGGTTGTTGGAAAAGAAGGTACTAAAGGATAAAAACATTTTTAACAAACTGGAAAATACTATGAAGACCTAGAAGTTGGACCAAAGAATATTGTGTAGCAGCACAGTTCTGTGGGGCTGCTCGTTGAACATAATTGCCCTGACTCTGAAAACAGGAAAATAATGGCCTGCATTGTTCATTTGCAGTATGCAGAGAATAATTAAGTTTTTTTAAAGAGCTGAAAGGACACACCACTTCCCTCAGATCTGTGTCTTGACACTTGCTGAGATTGATATAACAATTCAGCTCAAATAATCAAAGATTGACAGTTGAGTAAACAGCAAACAGAATACTTGAGAAGAATCTGAAAAATTACACCATTCCCAAAACGCAAGCTGGTGACTCCGGAAAGGTTTGAGAATAAAGATCAGTAACGGTATTTGTAAGTTGGCAGGAAAACAAAACCACAGATTCTTAGAATAAAATCAGGCAGTTATATTGCATGTAAGACTTCAAGGGCTCTTTTTGAAAGAATTATATGCATGTTCCTATAATGACACCAACTACATCTTCCGAATTGAAACTAGGAAGCCCCTAGACCTCTGTTATTTGCCATATCACTGTTTTTTCAGACACAAACTCCCTGGGTAAGTAGTAATGTTGTCATATATTAGGTGCCAGAGTTTTCAAAGCAAACTAATTTTTCCTGGATCCTCTGTCTCTATGAGCTGTTATCAAGCTGAGGCAATGATTACAAACTCAAAACACGAACTGATACTCATCTTGACTACAAGCTTTTTCTTCTTTCATCAGATTTCAAGGTGAATAAAGAATAAGAGGATTTAACGTCACAGGTGTTTCATTAATAGGTTCTCCAAGGCTAACACAGAGGTTTTATTCAGTACAGAAAGTCAGCAATTAACTTTCAACACTGCAATGACTTTAACTGCTGGTTTATGCAGTTTATGCCAGGTCCTTATCATACAAAAACAGAAGAAATCAGGCCAAGCAAAATAAAATCACACAACTTAAAAGGCTTAATATTCTTTGTCAGAGAGCCTCTAAGAAGCCATGGGCTTTAGAGGAGCTTGTTTGGCGTTACTGGCATATTAATTGCAAAAAGGGAGGAATGGTTCTGAGAGAGACTTGTCTGTAGGAATCATTTCAAAAGCCACTTGTTCCAGATTAGACTCAAAAGGGGTTTTTAATAAGCAACTTGACTGTTTAATAACCACAGAAGCAAAGAATGATATTCAAACCTGCCATTGTCTGTTTACTTTGTCTTCCCTCAATTTCTCAGTGGCATTTGGTCACTGAAAAGAAGAAAAGAAAAAGAATTCAGCAAGCTTTAAATCTTAGGCCACTGCCTGCTTTCTGCACTGGTCAAAATCCACAGCAGCCCTAGTGAGATCGGCGACACGCATATAAACAAGATTAATACCGGACGTTTTCAGACAGATTTAATACTGTTCTGGGTGGGTAGAGGTTTCATTTGCATAGTTGGTTTTTTTTTTAGCCTTGGAGCAACTAACACAGCCACAAAGAAGGTGGTGTTTGGGATGAAAATGCATTTGAACCTTTTGCCATGTAATCAAAGATAATAAAGGTCTAATTACAATTTAACAGGTTTTCTGACAATCAGAATACGTCACACTAACAACAGTACTTGCAGAGAAAACAGTCATTAAAATGCACTAGAAGTCACACCCCTCTTCCTTCCATTTAGGAATCTGAAAACAACAGATTAGGGATGCTATAATGAGGAAAAGGTTTATGGCATTTTTATTAAATCTAAGAAGCATTTGAAATTATATTTGGTCTCAGTATATGCATGCAATTCTACTATTTATTCACAATTACTTGGTGGTTCCTGAAAGACCTAGTTAGATCCAGATTTCTGGGGTTTAGATTTTATTAGTTTATTATTCAAACTTGAGCCTTATTTAGCAATTTAACATATATGCGCTCCCCAGCTGAACTTAAGATTTATTGCTGATCTACCAGTCTGTCCTCAACAGATTCAGAGACTTGCACCTTTGCTCACGGTAAGCCCACTTCAGAGCAGTTACATACTGTAGCTAATATTACAATTAAATGCAATTTTTTCCCCACTGAAGTTAATGAAAGCAGGCCACACTCTTTTTGTTGATTTCATTCAAGTTTCAAGTTGATTCTAATAGCTTTTACAATAGTAAGGAATAATATATAGAAAAAGTCAGGAGAGAGAAGCCAGTCAGAGCAGCCAGATACCACACAATATCCAATCCCCAAAGTACACTTTGTGTTGGCTATGTAAGTCCCTATGCTGATTGACAAGTCCTGCACTGTCAAACAATCACCGTAGTTAATTTTAATACCTGTACACCACACACCTTCACACAGGCTTCCAGAGGGCTCTTATTAGTAAATCACAACATTTTCATCTTTGTAAGTGCAAGCCTACAGCTGATGCCCTCAACCACATACAACTGCTTCACTAGACAGACCTGCCATCCAATATAGCATTCTCAGTACAAAATCCAGAGAGTTTGAGAGGAGATACTCGTTCAACACACACCGCATTAAACAAGCCATGCAGACTATACAGGATTAAGGTGGCATGTTTTGCTTAGGCAAAACTTCTTGTTTATTCTATATCCAACTAAACCATTCAGCCTTAAGCTTCTTCACATAGCCCAGAACATATTTATTCCTACATAGTGCATATGGTTATTAATCTGCACACTGTGTGAACTCCTACTTATGCTAGAAGGAAATAACAGCATCCAAGCACTACAAGTTATTTTAGCTAGCAGTTTAATTATTTTGCACACTGCAATTACAATTTGGGAAATTACTTAGTAAAATCCATGGCTGCCACACCCACAGAAGAATATGTTCATTTACTTGGCATCAGCATGAGTTTAAGACAAGAGGTGCTATTTTCCTAGAAGTATTGCCTATGGCAATGAAGGAAAGACACCAAATGATAAAACTGAAACACATTAAGCTTATACCTTACAAGTTATCTCCTTAACTTCTGTTAAAGTGGCCGTACCTTGTCCACCTCCTTTCCAAGAAGCTAAAGGGGAAGTCATGAAAACAAGAAGCTACATGTCCTCTTCCTTCCTCCAGTTTGAAGATCCCAGCTTTGCCCAGCCACCTCTTCCAATGCCATTAACTCTCTTCTCCCCATTAACCACCGACCATGGACAGAATCTCTGTCCTCCTTGCCACCTCCAACTAACCACTCTTGCACTGTAACTATCTGGCTGGAGGCACCTCTACCTCCCATTAACTGTCCAGAAACATTGTACAAAGCATTACTGGGGAATTAAACGTGCAGCTGTCACAGAAACATCACAGGGGTACACCACCACAGGCAGTGAAACTGGGGAAGGGGCAACCTTTCCCCTGGCTAGGAGAGGCTGCTGGTTTTACAAGGCTGTTTTGGAGTAACCCTCATCAAGCACTCCATTTAGCTGGTTCAAAGGTTCACCAGCACAGTGACCAATCTATCCAACCCTTCCTTCCCTACATGCTCCCCAAAACCAGACTGGCAGCGAGGTGCACCCCTCCTGGCATGCCACACATGCAGCAGCTAGCATGATAGGGCTGAGGTGCTTCTACCCTTACAGCTCATCATCTCCGTCTCATCCATTGCAGCTCTTCTACGTGGCATAATTTGATACCTCTTTGCTGGGAAGAGAGACTAATTAAAAAGCCCCATCATTAGGTGATGTCTAGAACATGGCAACCACCCACTCCAGCTTTCATCCCAGCAGCTGTTGTTTCTTTTACAAAGAGCAGCTACAGAAGGAGAGATTTAGAGGCTTATAGCACAAAAAAGCAATAGGTTACTGACAGGGACAACGTGATCATGACAGGGACAACACGATCATGGTTTGCACACCTTCTTTGAATACTAAGCTGACACAGACAAAGTTAAAAATGCTACAGTTTCTCCAAATGTGCTCCCCTATGGAGTCCTCACATGAGAGCAGAAAGGACCCACAGCACATACTGACCACATGTTTACAGGGGTGTTTTGGGTGTGGGGTTTCTTTTGGTTTGATTGTCTTTCTGCTTAAAGAGTAGGTTATTTAGACAAATGCTTAGTAGGGTCCTTTCAGGTAATTTGTGTGCCTTGAGTCAGGATACCGCTAGAGCAGGAGAGCTGCATAATCTCTATGCAGCCAGGATCTCCCTGTCTTCACAACAGTCATCTAGCCTGCATCCTGTAAGCACAGGGGATAGGTAGTTTCATATTAATGAAAGCCAAAATACACTTAAAATAAACCAGGCATGGGACTTCAGTTACAGTTAACATTTTGGGGATATACACAGTTTAACATCAGTCAGAGATGAAAGTCTCCACAGATTAAACAAACACCATTTACTCATATCTCAACAATTTAATACTGAGCATCCCTCTCTAACATCCTAAATAAAACCGTTTCAACGTTATGCAGTGGAAAGCTCAGAAAAAAAACATAATGTATTTTCATCTTCCAAAAATTAAACTCTATCAACATACCTGTTTACTGATGTTAAAACAAGTTCAATCACTAATATGCAGGAATTTGAACCTCAGATTAATCCTTTCAATTACATTCATTAACTCAGACTTTTGATTCTGTCTTCCTGCTAGTTTGGCAAGAATGTCAACTTCTAGACTTAAAGTCCTAATAAATCCAATTTTGACAATGCATAGCATTGCTTCAGCTTTCATTTTTGTTCACTTTTAACCTTACAATTGCCAGATTTATAACATTTCTGAAACTCTGCCTGTTGGAGCAGGACTCATACAAGTAGGGCTTTGAGGTTTAGTCTGCCACCTCCTAGCACCTTTACTCCACAAATCCTTCTGGGCTTCTCTTATCTCAGATTACTTCCCAGTCCCACCTGCCCTTGTGGTCTCCTAAACTGCATGCAATTTTCAACAACAGTTAATTCAAGTCTCCCAGAGAAGTGAAGTTAAACTATTGTGGTTTTTTCCCCCCTATGGAAGCAGCCAGTAGCCAAGAAAATAGTCAGGGCTGCCAACCTAGGCTTAAAAATGCTTCTCTGCATAACTACAACAATCTGATTGCTGGGAAGTCCTGGTTATGCAGAAGAAATGGAAGTTTTGAAATGTCATGGCCAGGAACAAAAAAAAAAAAAAAAAAAGGTTGTAAACAGTTCTTGCAGTTTCATCTGTCTTAATG
>VFFE01008282.1:5862699-5872940 GCA_008921705.1 Burhinus oedicnemus | reverse complement strand
AAAAAAAAAAAAAAAAAAAAAAAAAAAAAAAAAAAAAAAAAAAAAATCTCAATTTCTGTTAACCCTGTGATGCATGGGAGTATAATGGCACATTTCCTCTCACTGGGATAATACAATGATGGATTGGACTAGACCACAGTCCATGTTAATAATTTGACCCTAACAAGTAGATATTACCTCTGCCAATCAAAAATTATAGCAGAAATCTCTAGAAACTCATGTTTTCTCATTAGTGCCTCATCTAACAAACTGATCAGTTTTGGGGAAAAAAAAGACTCATCCCTTCAAAACTTCAAAACAACCACTTATTCAAACTGCAAGGACCTCTTCCGAATACTACTACAAAATACTAAGTCTAGTTTGACTTATCTTAGTATCTTTAACCTTGAATTATAGAGGCCCTCAAAACATTCTAAAGAACATTTTATTGCAGCAGGAGACATTATTACTACATAATATCCTGGTCACCGTGATAAATGAAGAAAGTCTCATTATTTTTGAACTTTAACCTTTCTAAATGCATTTATAAATAGCACTGGAGTAGACTGAAAGTGAAGACATTGATAATAAAGGTTTTGAAAAATGAGGTAGAAAAAACATCTTCTGGGCTTCCACTTACTGCAAGTCATTTGGATAAAGTTGTATCACAAAGCTGCAAGAGACAATTCTTGTTTAAAGAAGGTGGAGCGAAATATTTCATTATCAAAAAAATATCAAAACCAGCACGTACCTAATTATGGATTACTTATGGAAACGGCACTAGTAAAGAGCCACATGTGCAGCCACAGTCACAGACGGCAGGAGGGGTGGGAGCCCCTCCATGACACAGGAATGGAGGACCAAGAGCTATAAGATCATCCCTTAAACACTTTCCCTGCATGTATTTGGGTTGTTTCTTTAACAGCAATTCAAGCTTTTGCTTCCCTTCCAAACCCTTAATCCAAGTTGCTCTAAACTTCATGGCAAGTTCCTACTCCTGCAGCACAACAAGGCAAAATTACTTTTAGGAAGATCATTACCCCTGTAACACTTAGGAGGTTTTTGGGTTGTTTAATAACCTAGCTTTTAAAAAGCAATTTGAAATGCAGGATAAAGCAAGCACTGCAGAAGTGGTTGATGATTGTCCCAGTTCTTTGGGCTGCCTGGTGGATAAGTGGATCTAATATAACACCACCGGAGTTACAAGTTTCCATAATGGATTTTCAAAGTATATCCTGCCCATGAAGCTTCAAATCACATTCTAATTTGATGCTAAATAAACACACACAGAGAAATACTGTAGATAAATCTCCACTGCAGGTATAACTGATGAAATGCCACTATGCAGAGATAAGTTTATATAGGACTTATTTCTTAAAAAAATAAGCTATACATGAAATATTATTTGAAATGTTTCAACTGAACTGTACTTTTTCCCTTTGGAGGTGTTTTTAAAGATTGCATAGGAGGAGAGATTGAATAATTTGACGTTGCTTAGCCCCAAGAAAAGGAGATGAAAGAAGAACAAAAGGACAGACTACAAAAAAGGCTGTTGAACAGAGGCAAGGAATAATCTGTTCTCTGTCCTTGTGGATAGGGACAGAGATAACCCACTTCGACTGGGGCAAAGAAAATTTAAGTCAGGTAAGAAGTGAAACTTTTAAAAAGTAAGGATAGGGCAGTACTGCATTAGGCTTCCTAAGCAAGCCTTGAAATCTCTGACACTGGAGACCCTGAAGAAGCAGCAGGGCAAACATTTATCACAGGGGGACACAGGAGCAGCTGATCCTGGAAAGGAGACAAAAGCTGGCATCTATTTTTGCCACTATGGATTTCTACAGTTGTCTTCATAACTAGTCATACCAGCACCACAAAGCAGCAGTCCCTCAGTAGCTCCTATCACCTCTCTAAGAAAATAACAGCACACAATACAAATGAAACAATGGTTGGCAGGAACTCATTAATTTAAACCTCTCTTGAAAAGGAGCAGCTACTGAAGCAGCACGTGACAAGGGTTTTACACCTTATCCAGTCTCCAAACATACTGCAGGAGGGGTGTGACACTGCATTTCAGACACGTGATTAACAGCATCAGTAGATCTACCAAGTGTTGCTCGAGACCGAGAAGCAGAGAAACAAGAGTTTCAGTACATGCACATGCTGAAACCCCAAGTATTCTGTGACTTGACAGCAAAAGCCCCCACTTAACAGCATTCCCCAGGCTGGACAAGTGAGCAACAGCTCGGAAGTGTCCCTTTTGACAGCAGTAACAGCCCCAGCACTCACGTGTGCGAGGAGCCAGAAGTCACACAGGGCAGAAGTCAGCCAGAAATTTCCCTGCTGGTATTCACTGGAAGCATCAAGGCAGGTGGTCAGGGCAGGGCTGATCCTTACCCAAAAGGATAACAGGCATTTAAGTGCACGCATCATAACTATTTTAGTGGGACCCATGATTCCAAGTCACAAAATCCCCCCATGAGCTTTTCAAAATAATCTCAAAGTATACTTTCAGGATAAAAAAGTGGGGCAGAGAGCAAAGAAAAGAGGAGGGGAGCAGACAAAATGCACAGCCCTTTCATCACCCCAGTTTATAGATTAGCCCCCACCAGCAGCGTGAATCCTTCCTGACCATTCAGTACCTCCAACAACAAAATCTTCCAACTTTTCTGTCAATTTTTCTTCCAGTGTAACAGAACTTGTATCTTCTTTCTATTTGTCCTGGAAAATAATTAAGCTATTTCCTCTTTGACTTGGTTCTAAAAATAAAAGTACGAAGCTGTATCCTAAAGACATTTTTAGTTTTACATGCTCTTTGGTGCACTACTGAAATATAAGTAGTTTCCTGCTATCTCCAAGTGCTTCTTGCTGCTGAAAAGGAACATGGTGACTTGACACCTTCACAGTATAAGATGCCCCTAGTTACAACTATTCACAATTAATATAAAATGCTTGTGTTCAGTTTAGGAAACTAAATCACTGTCCCCCACTGCTGCCTTTCAGTATAGTAGCAAAAGTAGCTCTTTTAGCAAGGATGGAAAAGTCTAGGCAGACTGACAGGAGTGATGGAGCTGTAATTTTTTTTTTTTTTTGTCCAATAAAGCTTTTACAGATAAAACCAGATCTCCAGGAGCTGAGTATAACAGAGATGGCTGGATCCCTTGTATTTTTTTGGCTCCCACAGTACACAAAAGTAACAGCAGTACTGTATTTCGAAATCTTACATTACATCAAAAATAGCCATAAGAAATGTAAAGCCAAACCCAAACTGCATTTCTCTTACATATTCTCTTCTCCGAGAAGGGAAAGAAAATAACTGAAGCAGAAGACAGTACAAAAGAGCATCTAAATTGCCACTGACTAGGGATTTAGAGCTTGGTTAACAGTGGAAGTCCCTCCAACTAGAGGCTGCTAATGGAAGATGTGCAGCACCACAGTAATAGAGACACAGCTGAAACAAGAAGGTTTTTAAAGAAACACCTGTGGCAGGAAGACTTGCACAGATCAAAATCAGTTAAGCAAGAACAACATCTAGAGCTTGACACACTATGTCAGTCCATCCCCATCAGTACGCTGCCTGGAACAGATGAAGAGACCAAAAAAGTGCAACAGACCACACGATGCAAAGGGAAGTTCAGGCACAGCAAAGCGTCCTCTGTCCCCAGTGTGTACTATCATGGCACAGCAAGGCCAGAGCACCACACCGACAGCACCACAGGGCATGATAAATGGATTATCCATCAGAGCAAATAGGACATTAATTACCTTGAAGTCAGATGCAAAGAGTAGTTGCCTGCTGAGCACTGTGCCTGGCATTAAAAGGACAGTCACTAAGCAGTGGGATGCAAGTAGGCAACATGCTGGACTCCACAGTTCAGCTCCAGAAAGAAATATGCTATTTGGCTATATGGGTAAACACTCCCTCAACTTCATACACTTTTTAGAGAAGCAAGAGACTCCAAAGCAGCTGACGAAGCACTTATAAATATCTTCCAGGCGACAGGGAACAAATAAAGCAGAAGAGAGAGATCCCAGCCTCTCCAAGACTTACGTTCATGGAAAAGCTCTCCTTCCTCCAGCAGCAGCCAGAAGAAGGGCTGGAAAAGGCCAATTTCATGGGGAATCAACAAGTGACAAGTAAAAACCAATAAGGCAAGCAGACTCACTGGACTGGTCAAAGCAGGAGAAACCTTATCCTTGGCACAACTGATAGTTAAATGAGGAAAAAAGGGAGTTTTCCCAAGGTCCTACAGAGGAGGAAGCTGCAGAGAAGAGCGGCTGATACCAGATGATGTCCATACCTTGTGTTGCCCAAGTACCCAGAGAAAACCAGAGAGCATGTCCACGCACATCCAGCTCTCCCTTTGGGATGGACTCCCTCCAGCAATTGCCACTCACATTCAGCAACTATGGCATTATGCTCCCAAAGATACATTTTTAATAGCAGAAGGAGCAGAAGGTCTCCAGAAATTGGATCATACAAATACTGTATCTAGAGACACCTAACTCAAGGGACATCCCTGCTTCTGGAGAATGTGGAGTACATCCTTTGCCTTTTGCTATACACTTTTCCATTTGAGATGTGAAAAACTTCTGTAATACTCAACATTTCACAGGGGAAACTCCAGATATGATTTTTTTTTTCTTTACCATATCTATCATGAGTTCCTTGTTAGTGGTACAATTCACATTTATATTTTGACCCCTAAAGGCAGGGATGGGGCAAAGCTGACAAGAGCCAATCCAATATTTTTGGTTTTCTTCCAAACCAATTCTGCTCAAGTTTTTGTGTAGTACCACACCATTTGTAGTTTACAGAGTTAGAGCGAGTTAAGACGACTTGAAAATGTTTCATCTGATCCAAAAAGTCTACCTTTCACATTTGGTGCTTTTAGAACTTGCTTTCTTAGAAAAAAAGAAAGTCAGATTCATTCTGAAATGAAAGTCAGATTCATTTCCAGATTGGAATTTCAAAAAATCTGAAACCTTAAGTCTCCAAAATCTAAATTTAATCATCTAAGAAATAACATTTCTACTTCCTCCTCTCTTCTGCTTCCACCAACTTCAATAAGTCCAGAACACTAAAGCACATCTTATATGGATGGAATTTTCCTTCTCACTGTAAGCAAAATGCTTCAACTGGATCATCACATATAATCTTAGACCGTAAATATTCTTGATTTACAAAATTTGACCCAAATACTGTGCAGAAAATTCAAGTCTAATGAATATATCCAGGAACTTGCTTGCAATTTTTATTCTTGAATGCAGGGCTTGTGCTCCTTCCAAATGTCTCAAAAATATGTGAATGTTAAAATCACCATAATAAAGGTGTAAAATGGGTTGTCTAAAATATACTGTCCCGTAAGTTCATACTACAATTTACATTTGTTATCCTTGTTAATGTAAAATAATCGTAAAAAAATAACCTTTTGTCTTTCTAGTGCAGACTAGAGAGAGATTCTGACTATAACCTTGTTGCATTTCTCTGTCAGAAAACTCACTTGTGTATATTTGATTTATAGGAGAAAGCTGAACACCAAAGAAATAAAGGACATTTTTCAAAGTAGGAAGCAAGACAGAAGAGAATGTTATCTTCCATCAACGAATGTTATTAAACACATTATCTGACATTGAACTTGAAGACAGTCACGATGCTTCTAAGGATAAAAATCAGACATTAATGTTGCTTCTGTAATTTCAAGATTCGTATTTAGAGGTACTGAAGCAGACTATGTAATTTAACTTGAATAACTGTATGTTGTATAATAAAAGAATCTGAGCCACATAAGCAAGAGGTTGTGTCCCTGCCGTTGCCTCCAAACTCAGAGGCTCAGTAGCTCCACCTAAAACTGGCGGCTAATACAGGAAGGTTGAGGAACAACCCAAAGGTGACATTTGGCAAAAACCAGCAGGACTAAAAATAATCACTAAGAAGCTGCAGGCCCCAACTCGGCAACAGTTGGCAGCAATTTCAACATACCTATGAAAAGCACCATTATCTTCAAGACTCCCTGGACCTCCCCAGGTTCATATTTACCTTCATATTCTGCTTTCCAGAAGCAAATCTTACCCCCTCTGTACATAGCGATAAGAAATACTTTTACGATGAGCTGAGAGCCTTAAGTCCAGTGCCCCAGCTGAGAAAGTCCACATTGTTTAGCAATGCAGAGTTGCAAAATGTATCATTATTTTAGTAAAAAAAAAAAAGATAGAAAATATGTAGCTAATAATGCAATGTTGTACCAAATAACAATATAAACAGGGGATATTTTATTTAATATAACCAACCCTAACAGTATGCAAAATCCATTCCCTGAGTTCCTAATGAGGAATTTTCTGTCTAAGACCCTTTCAGAGTAAAGGCAACTAGAAGACACAAAAGCTCATCTGCTAACAGCAATATCTTTGTGTACGGAGAAACTTGTTTTACATGATTTGCTTGCAAGTCTATTCCCTTCTTTGTGTGCACACTCATTTAGTTTGTGCACCAAATGCCTGGTTTTGCACACATGCTCATTTTTGCCAGATCTGTTCACAGTACAAACAGCTGAAATCAGAGGACTCAAATACATGCATGTTACATCTTTTTTTATGGTAACATTTTTATTCCACAATTCACTGTCCTCTATTTTTCTGCAAACCATTGCAGAGTGCCCTCACCATACCTCTCTGTAATTTTATTTTCCAAGCTTATTTTTAACAGCACCGCCTTCATACTTAAAGCATGAAGTATTGCCGTCTAAACTGTAACTATAGGCCCAACCAACATGTTATGAAATGATGCTGGAGTCATACTGCACATACCAAGCAACAGCACTGTCCTCCAGTACCGTGCCATCATTTTCTCTTTCACTGAACTACGGGCCTCATAGAAAATTTAACGTATACAAATTGCTAGTGTTGTTTTTTCTGCACTAATGCCTCTTATTATATATCACCACCAGCTAATGATTCTATGGCACCATTTACATGTTTATTTCTTTTTCAACAGGCTTCCACTGAAGCCACAAAGGTTTCTCTTTTATCTGGTAATAGTAATAATCATCTCATCCCTCCCATTACTCGCAAAATTAATGGAATTTATTGCTAGTAACTCACTGGCTATCACTTGTACATAAACATAATTCCATTGTCTTTCTTTCCTGCTACACATTTTTTTGCCAGATACTGATTATATATTAATAAACTTGAGTATTTATGCTGGATTAAAAATCAGCAAAGATTGCCTTATCTTTTTTTCTTATTCACAGAACAATGGGTATGCCTAGTCTATTAAGCTTCCCTTTTATCTGAGACCTCTGCTACCCCTAGGGTATCTTCACTAATCAACCTCTTCTTTCCTCCCCATTTGAAATAATTCCCTTTGAGCAACTTTTTTGCATGATCCCTTGAAGGAGGTCACCACCTCCATGAGCTACAGAAAGATTAACCTGGACCTCAACTTACTCCTTTCCTATCAATCTAGAAATGCCTTCCCCACCCCAGGCAGCCTTCCTGACAAGGGGTGCAAAAGAACAGGGGTGCTTCTGTGCCGTGTTTTGGCACTGATAAAAAGCAGCCTTTATGGAGATCAGTCTTTGTGAAGGTCACAGCACAAGCGCACCATGAGATAACAAAACCCCAACTAGAGCAGGTGCTTCCAGCACCTTGCACTTAAAAGTTGAGGGTGGAGACAGCAAATTGGTTTAGTGCCATTAAAAGAAACCCAAACATGCACATACTTGTTTTCTCCTTTTTGTTTTCAGAAGGCATATGGGAAAGAGATAGACAGAAAAGCAAGACACACAGAAAGCCTGCTTCCTGTCAGTTTGCAAGGCACCATCTGCTCTTCAGGAGATATGCTATATGCACAACAAATTAAGATTTAGGTTTCTGACACAGTTAAAAGCAAAACATTGTGAACACACACCTCTTTAGAGCACTTCTGGCATCAGCCTTCTGAACACTGGATTTCTGGGACACAAAGAAGTGTTAAATCTGCCATAAATTTATATCAAAGAGGTTACAAAAACAGACTCCCAAAGCCTTTTACTGTACCACAACAAGATGATAACAGTAGCATCATTCCCTGTCATACAATCCATCTTTCCCTGTTTTGCTGATTAATAGCTTTGGGCATCAAAGAGACCAAGGGCCATAGCAGGTCATTAAGGTACACTCACTTTTAGAGTCAACTACAGTGACACAGTGCACGTGCTGGCCAGACTTTGGGAGTGACAGATGATACTGGAACGACACCCCTTCCGGAGGACCTACAGGCAGGGAGACAGCTGCCAGTTCTCTTTTCCCCAGTCACCTTTAGAGGGAATTATCAGCAACACTTGATACCAGCAATAAACAGTGAAAGCCGAGAGACAAGACCCACTGACAACCACTTCAATAAAGTCAGAGCTCTCAAGAACCATATGTAACCTGCAATTAACATCAGAAATGGCTGGCTGGTCTTACTTCCTGACAGTCATCTCATAGTGTGTAATTATAGGTCATTAGCAGAGAGCAATGCAGAAGATGCAGCACAGATATATGTAGATCTTTTTTGCCCTTACCGAATGATTCAGAACCCTATTAACTATGCAAGGAGAGGTTTTAGAGGTCTTAAATGCCTAATAAAGGCAGAATGCCCCATTCCTGCCCTGTCTCCTTCCCTTCTGGTGTATGGAGGGACTTCCCTGCATGATCTGACCCTGCTACCTTGGATGTGGGCCGAGAGGAACAGAGACCCCGTTTCCACATTTATCACCACATGGGATGAAGAATGCCTTCTTGATACTGAGTTTGCTTAAAAAGCACCTTAACCTTAATCATCTCAGCCTTGAGCTAGAGTTACACATGAACAGAAAGGCTTTACTCACAACATCCAAACCAGACTGTGTCATTACAACTGTTTACAGAAGATACATCTGTTAAATAAGATAAATAAGCCTAATTCAGGGTTGAATCAGACACTTCTCTCTTCCACATTATTCTCCCAGACTGCAAGCTTTTCCTTGGGGCAGATTCATGTCAAGCCTCCTCTTCTTTCATACCTTGGGCTGCAGGTTGAAGCTCTTAAAGCTTTTTATTTTGGCCACACACACTAGATTTTGGAGACGAACTCCCCCAGACCTGTGAAGTCTGGACAGGTTATATCCCTTCTACTGACCTGGACGTGTATTTTATTTCCTCTTATCCAGAAAAGCCCCCAGCTTTCCTTGGAGACAAAGCCTCATCATTAAATCACGTGCCACCTCCAGTGCTGAGCTGCCCAATGGACAGCAAGGGCAGCACTCTGCCCCCATTTCAAGGCAAGGTCTCTTTGCTAAAACTATGTTCTGTGTTAGCCCATGCATTAGCAAACACACTGCACATGGGCAACTTCACAGGATTGATGTGTCTGGCACATTACTGTCTTCAACATAAGGTTGAATGCAGTGGTATTTAACCACTTTGTGGTAGCAATGTGTCGTGGTTTGGGCCAGATTGGCCCAATCTGGTGGAACGACAGATGCTCTCTCTCTCCTGCTCCACTCGGGAGGCAAGAAAGAGAGAGAAAAAGAGAGACTTAAGAGTTTAGAAGGAACTAAACTACTTTAATGAAATATTCATAATAAAATAATAAAAAGAAAAATAATGAAATATATACAAAACTGTACCAAGCTCCCAGGATGACAATCACGTCACCAGCAGGCGCTGGGGAAGTCCCAGACTGGACTCAGTGACAGACGGGAACTGGATTCTGGATCATTCCAGATCGGGATCAAAGGCAGATGCAGAGACAGAGTCCTCCCAGGACACCAGCCATTGAAGAAAGAGAGACTGACCCTTTGATCCCTCAGCTTTTATACTGAGCATGAGGCAGATGGGATGGAACACCCTTGTTGGTCAGGTTTGGGTCACCTGTCCTGTCCGCTTCTGCCCGCAGGGGTGACCCCTCTACGCTTTTCCGCTTCCGACCCTCCAACGGGGCAAGTAACAAAGTTGGCTGGCCTTGGTTATTATAGCAATAAGCATAAGCAAGAGCCTCTCTGCATCCCATTCCTTGGCATCAGCTATAAACATGGGTCTTATCACTCTGAGAGGGAACAGTTTTCTGCACAACATGCTGTTAATTTCAGCAGTCAGAAGAGGCCTAGCTAAAAAGTAAAGTTACTGAACAAAATTGGTCCTGTTTTACCTCAAACCAGGACACAATGCTTTCAGGGATGGCTGAACACCCTTCCCCTTCTCTCTTCTAAATATAGGGTAATAAAATCTTAGCCATAAGCCACTGAAGGGCTTAAAAT
>VFFE01008282.1:5811653-5862679 GCA_008921705.1 Burhinus oedicnemus | reverse complement strand
AAAAAAAAAAAAAAAAAAAATCATCCAAGGAAACAGGAAGAAATTACAGTTTTCTCTTTTCCAAAGAGAAAGAATTCACAGGGAAAACATAAGCAATTCTAATTTCAGAACTAGATTCTCCTTCAGAGGAATTTTACAGGAAGACAAGGAGGCAGGGCAGAGACAGAGGAGCTCAGAGGATGCATTGGACATAGGACTGCTTGCAGCACCACAGTTAGAGGGGAAAACACATTACCCCTGCAGGGACAGAAGGAACAAAGCCATCCTAGCTCCAGCCTAGGGCAGCCTGCATCAGCAGTAGTCATGCTCACAGGCCCCTCTTTGGTCTCTCACATCCCACATGTTACCTGAGCATCCTGCAAGCAAGCACCAGGTGGGTTTCCCCCACACTGCGTAGAAGATAGTTTGTACAACGACAGCATATGCAGCACATTTTGAAGACTAAACTTAAAGCATCCTTTATCTGAAATACACCCCTAAGGAGACCATATGGCATCCTCTTCGCTAGAGTTCCCTCAAGTACTTCTCTGGAAAGATTGCCTGTAGCTCAGGATTGAAAAGAAAATATTGGCAAAGTGTATTTTCTGCATAGAATTAATAGCCAGGGGAGAGGGAAGAAAAAGAAAAAAAAAATCAAATTTCACCTTCTGCAATTTTTAAGACTAGGTTTGGATAATAATAGTGAATCTTCTCCTTTTATCAAGCCTGCACATTATGAAGGAATAGACATGCTGCTGTCCTTGTTTCACCCCTGCACAACAGACTCAGAATTGCACGATGTTTGATTGTTGCAGGCAGCTTTGGGTATGCTGCAGTTGAGAAGTCTGAAGGCAACCTCTCACTCCACAGCCACTTCTTCATTACCAAAACTCTGCTTTGAGCAAAAGTGGACATTTGGGAATGATCTTTTTCTATCTGGTACCTCACAACAGTAACCTGTATATAACACCTTTCTGTTATCTTTTAAACCACACCCATCTCTAATTTGCCCTTTCAAGAACACTAGTAGCAAATTTGCTAATACAGTGCATTGTCTCTAGGTTGCCTTGCCAAGGGGGTACTGGATTCAGGACTTATTTCTGTTGGCCCCATTCCTGCATTGTCTGGGCTTCCCATACGTGACAATTTTTCACCTGATTTGGAGCACACGCAGACATTTATTATTCTGCAATCTGTCTTGCTGAATTACTTCCAAATGCACATAGCCAGAGTTTATTTACCTATCTAAGTCTGACAACATGCTATGTTTGTTATTTTCTCTTTGCTCACGTGGCTGACTCACCTTTCATGCAGTGTCCTACACTAAGTTTTTTATCCTCGTTTTTAAGGCCACAACAGGTAAGCATTAAGTATCATAGAAGTTAGCATGAAGCCCATGTGATCACAGGGGTAAAAGCTGGCCTGACTGTATGCAGCTTCTGAGTCAAGCTCTTCTTTTAAGTACTTGGCAACTCTTTTCTATTTATATCTGGCAGCAGCTCCAAGGCTTTACTTTTCGGACCTGGATTAGCTATTCATTAACATGGCAAAGTCCAAGTCATTCAGCACAAAGAAATTCTTTTTATTTCATTTGTCAAACTGAGAAGAAATCACTTCCCGCATTGCAGAGGTTCCTTTAGTACAGCAGCATTGAATAACCGTTAAATCACAGCTAATAGAGGCTTTACAGGAGACATTTTTGTACATGAATACAACACCGAAGGGTAATGGACCTCCACTGAGCTAGCAAATTTTGCACAGGTAAGACAGACAAGAGCTGCCAGAACATAATTTTAAAAGGGAAAATAACAGAAATAACCTCGATAATACAGCACAGAGGCTATAGCATTGCAGGGATCCTTTATGTGATAGAGAATGAAAAGGCAGGGTGGCTTCGCAGTGCTGCACCATTGCAACACAATACCATGTCACTGCAACACACAGGGGACATTCAGTCCCTGATGCGGTCTTGCTGAAGAGCCACGTTACCAGATGTCAGCATGACCACATTGATTGCCACCTTCTGACGAAAGACTGTAAAAGCCACCCAGATGAGCGCTCTGCATAACCACTGGACAGATAACTTCAACATTTTTATATCCATGAAGGAAACCAATATTTTTCCCCCCATACTTTTAGCCAACTTGAGCTCTGCTGGCCCTAATGCTACAAGAAGGAACAACTCTTCCTAGTCAATAGACAGGCAGAAGAGGAAAATTCCACTGTCTTGTTAATGTCTGATGTTAATTATAGAGACAGTTTTAATAATATGGTATTTAACAGCATGAAACAAGAGTCAATGCAAAATGGCTTTAAGTAGTGACAACTCCAGAAAATACTACTTCTATATATTCATCCTGATACAATTAGGTAAGACACTTTTAAATTGCTGTTTCTGATTTTTACTAGTCTGAATTTTATTAATTTAGGTAAAAACCCCAATCTAACCATTTTCTATTTAAGTTAGAGAAAAAACACAAAATAAGGGGACACATGAATTCATTTCGCACTTCATGACGCACTATTCTAGACTGACTAATGATAAAATTTCTCAGTTAAAAGCCATTAGTGGCAACCTTGTTTCTTCCACTGTGCTTTCTCAGAAAAATGAGTTTTCATTTCTGAGCATTGTAATTCAGCATTTTGTCAAGAAAACAAGAGTTAAGAGCTTCAGTTTTCCCTCCTATACCTGCCTTGTCTTAACTCACTTCTGTTATCTTTCAGTGAGGATATGACTTAATTTCCTCTGAGTACTCTTATTATCACTTGATGTTTTAATACAATTCCTATAGATCATACTCTTCTTAAAATAATTTTTTATTTCCAGTGTTTTAGTACATTTGCAGCTTTGCTACATTTTCCCTTTTATTATGCATTCATCATCTCCTCAACACCTGTCTCAACTCCAAAACAGATCTAAAGCCAGAGGCAAAGAAGTATTTTGCAGAGGGACCAGAGTGACTGGGGCTGCCTTGAAGGAAATCAAGTTACAGTTGCCCAGTGCAAAGCAATTGGATTTTCCCTGCTGAGCAGTTGCTATTGCATTTGCTTTAACTGCAGCATTTTGTATCTAGTACCTCCATGTGAGGAGCTGCACAAGAATATGTTACTGGCAGCATAAGGAAGGAGCACAGGCTAAGGGAGAGCTACAGACCACTGGCTTTGGTTTCAGCGGTACTGCACAGAGTATTAGCTACATCAAGCCTGTGCAATATGATTAGACGAGTCCAGAAACCGGAACTTGGCAGAAAGCTGCTGAAACTCCCCCCAAAAAAACCAAGATGTTCACTAGAAGAGTGAGAAGAGTATCAGTCGACCCTAAAAGCAGTAAAGATTGACCCCAGGTGTCAAAAACATGAGCTATCTTCTCCATTATAAGGTTGCTCTTTCCCAAATCTCCCATGAAGATTGGGTCACAGTGTGCTAATTACTGTACAGAAACCTAACAAAAACACGGTCCCTTTTCCAAATAAGCCATCATCCTGGCTGACTCAATACCATAAGCAAATACTAGAAGAGTTGGCAGCAGAAAGATTAACCTGTAGTGAGAGCCAGTGGTTACCCACGCTACCTGCTCATGGGGTTGGATAGTTCCCATAATATCATTTGTAAAGTGTTAACACTAAAGTATATAAAGTGTTGCCTTAAAATTAAGAAATGGCTTTAGTAAGTCAAAAATCTTAGAATGACCCTGCCATTTTCTACCTTTAAGTTGTTACCTAATGTCTGAGTTTTCAAGGATAAAAATATCATGGCTGCTATATTCCACTGCAAGCAGAGGCCCTGGAGGATAAAAAAAAACCCCAACCTTAAAGATGAAAAAAAAAAAAGCAGGAAAAGTGAAATAATTTCTCATGCATACATTCTTTTTCCTGTAGCAGTAAATGATGTTGTTTTGCAAGTATCTTTCTTTTTCTTTTATGGAGCAGGCAACAGACCCACTCGATAATCTTTAAGACAGTAAGAGACAGCAGCAGCTGTCTTGTTTTTGAAGCAAGGCAAAAATGCAGTTGAGATGAAATGAATCTGCTGTTATGACAGGCCACGCCTGCTTCTTGAAATAAAGACACAACAAATGAAAAATCAAAAAGCAAAAGGAAATTGAGTTTCTGCTTGAGGCAAGCTCCTTTCTTACCTGCTGCCTCCTTTCCAGAGGATAACAGGTACAGTGCCTGGGCTCAAACCCTCTCTGAAACCTGGACAACTTGTAGCAAACAAGAGCATTTGAGGCACTGTTTTTAGCTGCTTTGTGGTCACGAGCTCACAGCAGCATTAAAAGAAGCCATCTGCAGGTTTTTGCAAGAAAGCAAAAGAGATGGGCCAAGGGAAAAATAAGTAAGGTGGAAGAGGGTGAGGAGGTAGGCAAGAGTCAGAGGATGAAGGGTAGGAGGTCTTAAGCAAGTTCCCTGCTGCTGATTAGCCCTACCCAAACACAACCTTTCCAGCCACAGGGAGGGGGGAGAAAATGGGGCAGAGTGTAGAAGGTTTAGAGAAAGAGGAACATGATTAAGAAACATCTAGAGAGGACAACAGGGAGGAACCCAAGTGACCCAGGGCTTGCCAGCCTGATGACAGGTAAGATAACAGTGATGTCACCTGTGCCAGAGAGCAGAAGGGAGGTTCGAGTAGTCAGTCTTATCTGTATTAAATTTAATCTGACAGAAGCATCCAAGAAGTGTCAGAGGCACAAACAGATGAACTGGTGGAGGAAGCCAGGCAAGAAACAGAGAGAAGTGCAAATAACCCTCTGGAGGTCAGTTGAAGCTGTAGCGTATCTGTTCCACTATCTTTACCCTCCAGAATCTTTTCCCAACACTTACCCTTTGTGGCTGTGTCTGTAGCTCAAACCCATTGCTTTTTTCCTCTTTTAAAGCCAATTCCCAGGCCTCATCCCCATGCTCCTGCCTTCTCACATGCTGAGGGTGAGCTGGCCAGCTCTGCCGGTGGGTACAGGCACTCACACAATTTTGTAATGCCTGCAAGGCATGCCATCGAGTAGAAACCCTGCACTCTAACTGCAGCTTTGCAGTTATATATATAAATAAGTGTTTTGTTTCAAAACTGCATGAAGAGTTTACATCTGCTACAAGCAACAAGGCTGATACAGTTCTAGTAACTTCATAGCACCTTACAGCCTTCAACTCCTCTGTCACTGTATAAATTTGTGTCCTAAACATAACATTAAGACAATTTCTCAGCCAGATATTTTTTATTTTAAATGATGGCATAGCCTGTCTAGTGATATGAAATCACAGTTAATCTACAGATTTGCACTGAAACTATTATCCTACAATAGTGATTTTGCATTGTAATAGCTTCATTAGCACAGCCTCCAAAGAATCGCTCAAATACTTCAGTGTAATTTCAAATTCTAACAGAATTGTAATGATATTGGAATAGGCTGTCCATATATTTACACTGAAATTGGACTGACAGGATAATCACCATTCATCAACCCATTTACACTAAGTCTCTACAGACTTACACAGAAAACTTTGCCATTGAACTCCAGCACCATACAGCTTTATAACATGATTTTTTTGTTCTGAATTCCTTTTTAAACCTATATTTATTCCCTCACCGCAATCCAGAGAGAAATCTGGATAAGACTGTTCAAGACAGAAGCTGTGTTTCCAATTCCTGTGGCAAGGAAACATATATTGTAAAGTAATCATAACAAAGCCACTATGTTTCTCACCTGCTCATTATAATTTCAGCCTTTCTTATGTCATTCAACACCACCGAGTTCTTTCTCCACCCTATTATCCTCTTCAGGAGACCTTCAATATTATTCAGGTCAACTTCTGTCAAGAAGCTAGAGAAAAAGACTAGATCTATGGAAATGTTATGATATGGTTAGTTCAGTAACTAAATGTTCACTTATCTAAAAATACTACATAAGCAAAGATATTCTAAGCCATAGCAGCTGCAAATGCCTGACCACTGCATTGCAAATAGCCAACCTGCAGCTTTCCATAATAATAATGTACTAAAAGCAAGTGCATTAGCCTCCAAACTGTCACTAGCAGATGGGAAGAGTCTTAAGGGCAGCAATTTAAGCAAACATGACCAAACAAATCTTTGCTCTAAACTGCCAAAAAGTTAACTTCTGAAAAAGTTAAGCTCATTTGCTTGAGGAATTTCCAGTTATGCCGCTACAACTGGGGCTTGGTGGGTCCCAGACAAAGTCACAGGGCTTAGATGGATGTAAGGCAGTGGGTCTGGCAAAAATAACCACCCTGAGACACACTGCAGAACAGCAGCAAGGTTTGCTCCATCTCCTAATGGCTTCAGTCAACTGCACTGATGAGACTGTTTAAATGCACCATTAGCCCCAAACCAGAGAATATTATTTGGTTAGCATCACCCACTCACATTTAAAAGCATACAGTTAAAGTTCAAAATATGTAGTTTATACAGGCTGCTAATTCAGTTTTCACTTTGGGGAATGATATACAAACTACTCCTTGTGCCCAGTGCAATCCCTGACACGGAGACCAAGAGCAAAGAAAGGTCCGATTTCCACTGCACAGAGGTAGATGGTAACCAACCTCCTTCCCAGTTTGACTTGCAATAGCATTTGCTAACCAACCCCTGCATTTTATCCCACAAACAGCAAACCACAAGTACCTGGGAAGACCAAGGCCATCAAACCAGCCTTCCCCACATGATTCCCAAACTATTTGCCATTTTTCCAATGGGATTAATTTGCTACCTACCACCAGCTGCTTTTTCAGAGATACGCCATTCTTACTCTTCTGACAGATCAGATCTGGAAATACCTTTTGCAGCACAAGAACAAGCTCTGGCATCTTCAGAGACCACAGAAGGTGGCACAGCCATCAAACACTGAGGGAGCCAGAGAGCACCTAGAAATCCTTCATTGCCTCTCACAGCTTGCTCTGCATTAACATGGAGTACATAATAGCTTCAATACTTAATTTAGCACTGTTACTAGCTGAGCCAGGTATCACTCACCTGCCTGGAAAGAGGGCTATGACTGCAGGTCCTTAATGGCAGGAGTCAGGGCTATCCCCAAAAGGCAAGAGGAGATTGAGGAAAGTAACTCCAGCAAATAACTTGAGCTTTGCTCCATCCTGATCAGACAAGGAAAGAAAAAGCAACAGGAAGAGATATTTGCTGATTGAGGGAAAGGGAATTTAAGGTTCTCCTGTCTGCAGGTGCTGCTAGCTACAAGCAGACTCAATAGGACTCTGAGGACCACAATGGTTAAATTGGGGACTACCCAGCTATAGGCAGCTACTGCCTTTTGTACTAAGAAACGTGACATCCGCGTATTCACACCTAGGCTAACAGTTTTATCATTTAGAATAAGAAATTATTTTCCTTAAATTTCATTTTTAGCCTCCCAGTTCCAATTTTATTTACAAAAACTGTAATCAAATGAATCATTATCTAACAGACGGAAGAAGGAACTGCAAGCCAGCGCTCCTGGATTTTCTTCCCAGCCCTGTCACTGCCTCACTACATGACTTCTGGCAGTCAATAAATCTAACTGTGCTTTAATTTAATAACCTATAAAGTGGATATATTGCTCACTTAGCTTCACTGTCACCCAGTGAAATCAGTTAATATTCAAAAAAGTACTTTAAGATTCACAGATAATAGGCTATACTTCGAGTGGTCTCATTTGAGTATTTAAACCAGAGTTCTACCCATGATATTTTCCAGAGTAACAAACTCTGTCCTACTTCATCGTGACTAAATCCGATATAGATTAAAAAGCCTTAAACACTGCCAAAGGAATTAGCAAGAGTGGCACAAGCACTCTGTGATGCTCAGGTAGATACAGAGCACCATCTAGTGTCATACAGAACCCCTCTGTCTCCCATCCCGGTGCCACTCCATCACAATATTTCCATTCTCCTTTATTTATATCGTGGTAACAGCCAGGGAGTCAGATAAGGAACAAATCATTTTGGATACTTCGCCAACACGTAACAAACATCTTCCTGAGTGTATCTCAGTGAACAGAAATATTTTCAAGGGCAAAGTTGCTAGGTTATTCATTTAGCTTGTTTTGCAGGGAACTGCACCAAAATGTGGTTTTCATTGACTCCAATCAGAAAAGAGTTAGACATTTCAAAGGAGTTTTCTGCTTCTCCCTACACATACATGCATAAACACACCCACAACAAACATGAAAGAAAAGAAACACAATAAAATGGGGAAAAAATAACATTAGACCCCTTCTAATGAAAGCTTCTCCTACAACAACATAACCAGGGTAGCACATCAGAAGTGAGGCTTTAATACACCTCCATGACAGCTGCTGAAGGCCATGCAGAAGAGCCAACACACCACATCCTGATGTAGCAGCTCTGCCCCAAAAAGACAGTGGCAATTACAGCTTTTTCCCCCCCACAGTGAGAAAGGTGAGTGCCCAGCCTGTTTGCACCATGCACAAAGTTTGCAACACATAACTCCTGTGCTGGTGTATTTATACCCATCCTTCCTAGAGCAAAGCCAGATGCCCATCTCACCCTGACGCTTGCAAGCTAACAGGAAGGATACGGTAGGAAAAAGAGAGGGCTCCCTCCATCTTCCATCAAGCCTCCAAAAGAATAAGACAATGACAGCCACTGCCACCACCACATCAGGAGGCCAGGGGAAGAAGCTCAAAGAAGTGATTTAACAGGTGCTGCAAATATCTCAAAGCTGAGACACTAAAGGGCTGAAAAGCTTCAGCTATCAAAAAAGGTTATCAAACATTTACCAAGAGACAAGTAACTTCATTACAACATACATGTACTTTTATAAGATACTGGTTACTAAATTAATCTTTAATCTAACAGAGAAAGGTTGAAAACTAGCGTGTGGAAGTAGAAGCCAAATTCAAAGTGAAGCAACATACTTCAAAACAACTTTAGCAATTAGCCAACAAGGGTGGAAAAACACTGTCCAAGGAACCTGTGTATTCTCCACCTCTTTGTGTTTTCAAGTCAAATCTCAACCTTTTCAGTATGCTTTCATCAAACACCCACCCCTGAGGCTCAGTGCAGAGAGTACGTAGGTTAAATGCAGTGACTTGTGATCACACAACAGAATGAACGGGGTGAACTAGGAACTCCCCCAGCGGAAACACTGATCAGTCCCCGAAAATACTGCAATGAAGTGTCATTTTGCACATCTCCTGGTGACATGCTTCATAACTGCAGCCCAGAAACACTCCTGAAGCACACCCTTGGCAGCTCAGCCATCTCATTCTTCCTGGGTCTCATCTGCACCATTTCAGCTCTGGTGGCACTTCTGCTGAGGTAGCCACTAAACATTGAAGAAAACAAGCTGAAACAGGCAAGCTTCATATCTTGAGATGAAAAAAAAAAACAAAACTATACTGCTCAGTTGAAGCACAGTGCTAAGCTCAGCATGTTGAATTTTACAAGGATTTTCAATTGGCATTTTACATTGTTTCAATATTGAGCCCCTTCTTTCATATAGATCACAAAGCCATTAGTGTTCGGCAGGAATCTGTACTTCCAAGGAGATCATACTTCCTCTCAATTGTTTTAACAAGCACTCATAAAAGCTAACAAAATGAGAATAAGCATTACCAAAGGTCTGCCAACATGACGCCTTCGTGCAGCCTTCTTGCACTAAGACAGATGCATGGAGCCCATTTGATGCAAGTCACATCTTTTCAACAACAGCCTCTCAATTTATCACATTTTCAATGTTAAAATGGCTGTCCCTATCACTATTAACCCTTTACAGACTATTTAATTTTTCTGCCAGTCACCATCTTAGTTAGGAGACATGGCTACATGCTCCTTGGTACTCAGAGCTCCTCAATGTACTGTGCAGAGCCTATAAGAGACATAATCCCAGCGAGCCAGAGCTACAGCAACATGTCTAACTTGACCATAGGACAATAAAATGAAACCACACAGAAAAATGAAAATGAAGCATTGTTTTTCAGAGATTTGGGTCCATGAGCCAATTCTCATTCAGCAGAGCCTTATATGCATGCAGGAGCATGTATGCACACATCCGCATGCAACAGGATGCATGCTCCACATGCAAAAGGCATCAGCATAACAAGGATGGACTTTTAGGGCTCGTCCACCAAAGGACTATCAGGGAAGTGAGAAGTCTGCAAATGGGAGGATTTCACTAAGGAACAGAGAAGCCTTCAGGTGCTGTAACCTACTTAATACCATCACAACAGCCATTTTCCACCCAAAATTGTTTGGTCAATTCAGCCATAATTTGCAAGTAGTGAGGTAAGCAACTGTATGGATGGGAGTATTAAATTGTCATATTTAGGCACATAGCATTTTGGATTGTCTGTGGGCCTATGAAAGGCTGTGCAACTGGAAACATAGGGAATCAGGGAAGAGAGAGAGGCTGGGAATCCTCATGCACATACACATGGAGCAGAGAAAGCCTGGGGGGGGCAGCAAACCCCCAACACTTTGCATCTGAGACCCCTTCTCCTATAGTCACCACAGGAAGGAGATTGGAGTGGGACTCCCTGCTGTCCCCACCTGCAAAGCCACAGTCACACAAATATCCTTTGAAGTAACCTTCATGAGAATAGTCACTGAAGATAGAAATCCAGCGAGCTGTGGTGCATAAGAGTGGTCCAGCCCCAAGTTTTACCTTTCAGCACTCCAGCAAGAGAAATAGTTTCTAACAACAGGTCTGCTCTAAGAGCAGGATCCTAAATTAATGAGATAATCTGGTGTCAGCAGGTCCTACAAGAGATTATCCTACAAATGAAAGCTCTGTCTTAATACCTCACCATCACTTAAATATTTAGTACTCAACGTTAGATTATACATCAATAAGTGAGAGAAAATAGTCAGTGATTCCTGTTCCAGCCTCCACAATACATTTGGCTCTTGAATCCCTTTTCTGTTTTTTTTAACCTGTCAAATTAATTATTGAATTTGAGAGTTAGGCTAAACAAAAGCTAGCACTCAGTGAAATTAAGTGCAACTCGGTATGAGCATTGCACTGTAGAGAAGTCTAGCAAAAGGCAGCATTGCTCAAAGATTACAGAAGTCTGCTGTGATAACACTGCCAAGCGACATGCACTTGGACACATCAAGTGCAAGGGTACAGGCTATTTTAGGAAAAGTGAGATTTCTATGATACCAAGCAAAGTGGCACACAAAGAATACTGTGTTTGTTATGTAGTTTAGGACCTTTTTTAAAGGCTCATCTGTAGAGCCATCTCTGCTTTAAAGACCTAATCTCAGAGACAGTTTATGGCATTTTATTTTGTTGCAATAAATGTTGTCAAGTATTGCCCACTGTTTTAATATTCTCACAGTTTCACATTGTTTACTCACACAGAGCACTGTAGGAATATGAAATCCAAATCTGGCTAGCTCAATACTGATTGGCATTTATATATTCACTTTTAGTTTGAGGGGCATTTTTGTTAGCCTGCTCTGCGTGGTAGGAGGGATGGCTTTGTTTGCTTGTTTTAAAGCAGATAAGCAAGAGCTTGTGAGATGCATAACTAGGCTGTGTATGTTCCGGGTAAGTTATAATAAGAACATAAGTATGCATGGCACATATATCTGTAGCTTCTGAGCAAACCTGTGGCTCAGTAATGGCCCTTCCAGGATGTATTTGAAATACACAAACATTCAGAGTGCTCCATTAGCTGCCTGCACCAAACCACTGCACTGGAGAATAGAAGGGCACACATGCTCCCCTGGCAAACACCACTGCACACATCAGGGAGGAGGGCATCCCTCAAAGCGCACTTAGAAGCACCAAACCACAAACATGAGACTGCAGGAGTGCCCGAGTCCCACTGCAGCAAGCAGAAGTACCCAGCTCTTCTTGCAACAGCTATGCATGCAGTACAATGCTTAGGCCACCCTAAAACTGGGAATTGAGATGCATAGGGGCTGCACTCCAAGGGCCACAACATTCTGACAGTGACCTTGGGTTAGCTCAGAGAATAGCCTACTTCGTACTCACCCAGGCAGCGCCCCCCACCTGCATGAGCTGTAACAAACCCTTCCAGTCTAATTTCAGCTTTGGCCAGTTTTAAAGCAGGTCTTACTCTTCAAGGGGGCATGCAGCTGCATAGGACTCTCATTTTCTGTTTTCAGAAGGGAAAGCGAGCCAACATAGCTACTCAACAAGTGAAAAACAAAACATGAACTTCAGAAAGCAAGAAGAAAAAGCCCACAGTTACTAGGCTTGGCAACCTTAGGAAATCAGATGCTTTTTGTTGCAGCCCAGAATAGATGAGAAGTTTTGTAGGATTTTCAACACTCTGGAAACACAAAGTTTGGGTGTTAATACAATCATAATATAACAAGGAAATTCTGGCCCCCAGGCAAAGTGTCTGTAACAACATGGTAAAGTTCGTAACACAGGCACAGAAGCTACCCTATATCAGTTTTCCACTTATACTTAGTATGTGGAGCACTTGGATCTCCTCACATTAAAACAGAACACTTGAGCATAACAATACACCTGATATAGTCTACCAGCACAATGATAAGAGGGTAAAATCTTGCATTTCAGGACAACATTCTTTTAAAATACCATCTTTGGCACAAACACCGAGTGCTAGCCACAACCCCACCAGAATATCTGAAAATGTGATTATGCCAAAAATAGCAGAAGTCTGAACTTCCAACAGGTTCCTACTGGGTCCCCCTTGCAGTGTTAACAGGCTGTTCACACTAACTGCTTCAAAACACGCTTTATTGTCACAATTTGTTGTGCTGTGACAAGACGCAGCATTTGGATTCTAGAGTTCCCTGTGATTTTTTTGAGGGTAGACACATAACAAAGCAGAAATAACTGATGTGCTATCCTGAAAGCACGCATAAGCAAAGAGTGAGCAAAATAACAGAAACATGCACAAGGACACTCCAGAACTGAGGTTAGTAGAGGAACAGTAATACTGAGCCTCCTACTAGGAAGTACTCTTCTGTCATTCCTGGCTCAGAGATTAGAGATCTTTCCTGAAACACGATGTGAAAAGTGTTTTCTTTGAGGTCTCTTCCACAGGCAGATGCCTCACATGAGATTCTTGCCAACTTTGGGCTTTAAACTGCTCCTTCAGTGCCACTGCAGTGGCTTGCCCAGCTGCAAAGCACAGCTGTGAATACAAGCCTCCCCTTCATGGGGAGGCTGCTGTAGCTCCCTTTTGGAGAGATGAAAGCCAGTTCCCGGGAGGTCCCATGGCAGGAGCATGTTGGCTACCAACTCATTCAACCTTAGCCCTCAGCTGAAAAAGCACAGAGCTGGCATACAGCTCTTGTGTGTACTGCACTATGGCACAGCCCAAGGAGAGGTTAAAGAAGATTGTTTCTTTTCCCTTGGGATTTCCACAGGGAAGCAAGTCTTAGTTGACAGAGGAGAAATTAAGACAGATATCTCTTGATGTGCTATCAGCATGAATACCAACATCTCCAAGTAACTAACCTGGACTTGCACTTTTCAAAGTGGTTTGGGGTTTTTTTTGTTTTGTTTGGGTTGGGTTTTTTTTTGCCTTACCAACATAAACAGTAAAGCATAAAATGCTTTCTCCACTTCGTCTTTCTAGCAGGATAATCAATGCCTGCTCGTTATTACAGAGCAGGGAGGAAAAAGGGAAATAAACACATTGTTTTGTCTGCAAAGTTCTACCATTTTCATTTAACTGATTTCGAAAAAGAAAGAAATGTCAGTGGTCAGTCTGTATGGATAGCCATTTACAGTAGTGCGTGTCAGGCACTGCACTACCTTGGCATGGCCTAGCTTCCTAGCAACAAAATGACTTAAAGTACTCATAGCAGAAAAGGTCTTCAGAAGTTTGAGGTTTTTTTGAATATCTTGATTTTTTTTGTGGTTCTTTGTGAGGGAAAGAACAATTCAAGCCAAATTCTGCTGATCAAAGTTATTCTGAGGTTGCCTACATCTGCACAGAACCACAAATCTTTCTATTAGTACATAAATGATGCTTTCTGGTGCAAAGTATATCTCCTGCTGCATGTGGTGACAGTTTCTTCATATATTCCCACCCCCAACACATTGAAGGGAGACCACCCAAACTCAATGAGACTTTAGGATATGTGTAAATAATGAAACACTAATGCAAATAAAAGTGCTCAGATATAGCCATAGTATAGGGAATAAAATCCACTCAAGCTCTAAATAAGAGTAGACACAGACATGTTGCTTATGGAACTGCATATACAAATCTTACTATCAAAAGTTGAACTTTCAGAACAATGTTAGGAATTAATTCCATTTACATTCTCATAGTAGGTTTGTTTTTTTTTTTTTAGCAGTTCTTTGACCTCCCTACCAGGTTGTTAGAGGGGTTGTACCTAATATTACCTTATTCAAGATATTACCGCAGTATTTTTCCTCACAAAGTTAACTAGCTTCTTGTATCTATTCAAATGTCGGACCGATTCCTATCTTTAAATACTTACAGTTATTCTTCTTTCAGCAAGAAGTTCTGCAAGAGCAACAAATACAGTTTCTCTGACATCACTCTTTCTGTTAGCTAACACGAGAGGCACTGATTCAGACAGCAGTAGCACACATACCCCAAAGAATTACTACAGAAGCAGCTATAATATGTATCCAAATTTTAAGGAACAATATAACATTGTCTGCAAGGTACTGACTTTTAATTCTTTTTCTCCCAACAAGCAATCTTCCTTTAAAAACCTAAAGCCACAGCAGCCATAAGAGCAGCCACTTCACATCCATTACTGCCCACTTTAAGACCCAAATGACACCAAAGATAAGGCTCACACTGCAACACTCCCAGGATGCTAAACCTTCAAACCCAGCAGGTCCCCAGAGGCAGGCAAAGGCTGAGCACACCAGGTTGTAGACATCGCTTTTTCCTCAGCATAAGGGGAAACCCAGAGTTGTTACTCACAGGATCACAGATAGTTCAAGAGTTGTCCAGTGCCCCCCACAAAAAAATTCAATTCCTGGGTATGCTCATGCAAAGTACAGAAGTGGCTGAGAAGAAATTCATCTGGCCTGCGGTATCCAGAGAAGGAAAATCTTGCTCTATAACATCCTCCCTTTACAGGTAAGGGCATAGGGTGAGCCTGCCACCTAGTCATCCTTTTTACCTGGTAAGGGTAGCAGATGATACAGCCCTGAGATGCTATTCCTCTGAAACACACAGTCACCATCCCTATTTCATTCCAGCAGTGTTTTTCACCATGGCTTTCGCTGGGTCACTTTGCAGAACAGATATTCCGATAGTTTATATATCCAACAGCTGCAGCACTAAAAATCACTCGCATTTACCTGTGGGGTTTAGGGATTTTCAGTACCTAAGCAGCTCCCATGGCAATACAAATCCTGGTGAAACACAAAAGCATCTGAAGTATACATGCACCTTTATAGGAAATAGTCTCAGTGAGCTACAGTTACCTATTTGACAAACTTTAACTCACCACGAAAACAACCCTCTGACTTATCACTATTGCCTTCACTAGCGGGCACAGACCTGTGTCAAAGTGAGGACTCTATTGTGCTCATAGTTTTGGAAGGAGATAGAGATTCATTCAGGCAATCGCACGAACTGAATAACTATTCCAAGTGTTGGAACTCAGATGAGACAGATGTATGTCTCGATGGAAGATGTTATAACAATGCTGTTCAGGAAGCACTTTCAGGACTCTGCTACTGCTGTTGAGAGACTCAGATTTATAACACCAGTTAGAGGAAACACCAATTTTGCTTCTCACCAAAGGGCCACCCCATAACTCTGGAGTAAATCATCTCTTTATACTTTATGTGCAAACAGGATCCTGCATTCCTACCAAGAGCTGCAGTGAATATGTATAATGGCTCACTCAGAAAGAGTTAGAATACCAGTCAAACTGGTTTTGTTAACCAAGGGAAATAGATATCTAGTCTACCAGCATGACAGATCGGAAAAAGCTTAACTGACATAAGGCACGAACTTCTACTAATCATATTCCAGACTGTCATAGTCCGATTAATACCTTTCAGTTTGTATTTAACTCTAGATAATTCTGTGAAGCTACCTGGTGAATGATTGGTATAAATATGCCTTGAGGTCACTATTTGTAAGCAATGGAGCAAACTCAAGTTGTACCACTCATTGCAACATCTTGTGTTCAATATGTGCCAATTTGGGATTTTGTTTTCTTTGCACCAAAAGTCTTCTAGGGAGTCCTTCAAGACTTAGAGATTATTGATAACCAGTAAGCACTCAGTCTTTAAAAAAAATATTTCCTGTTAGCAGTGTTGCAATAAACGGATATGAGGTAGAGCTATGGTGAGCATTGCAAGGGTACACTTTCCTGTGCCTGCTAGAGACATCTCCAGGGCCACTTGGCTTTGGCTGCAGCTCCTTAACCACACGCAGGCTGTCAGTAACCACCTTTGCTTAAGAGCAGTTACAAATGGAAACAGCCTGCACTAAAAAAAAAAATATATAGCCCAGCTCAACCCAAACACTTCTCCCTCCAGACAGAGAGGGACTCAGGGGGCCATCAGAACAGGCTCAAGAGCAGCATTTTTGCAGCAAGGAAAGTACCTATCCTATCCTCCTGTCACTGCAAAATAGTTTCACTGAATTTGGAACCTCAGAAGATTGCAATGGCCCACCTACCAACTCAACAGAATATGGCATATTTAAGTGAACACCACGCACGTCCTTTAGAAATAGTTAAATTGTTACAAACACCAAGACACAAAAACTTCTTAATATATGCAAAGTACCCTTTCAGAGAACTTTCTACAGTTCTCCATGGGTCCACAGAGCAATACCAATGACTTTCATACTTGCGCTAATGGTTTAAAAGCCAAGCGCCCATCACTAAAATGAGAAACAGCTTGATTCAGGCAGTGAAGACATAACCTTGCCGAGAAGTTCAAGACACAAGTCATAAAATAGTTTCATTGCTTCAGGTTATGGTTTTCTTATGGATTGCTGCCCACATTTCCATGTGGATTAAAAAAGGCAGAAGGACAACAGGAAAAAAGCAAGCTCACAAAAAGACACTGCACATGGCCTTTCCTTGACACACTCTGCCACACAGACTGACTCAAAATCAGTAGGTGAAGCCCGCAAGGGCAGACAGAGCTGCGCTTTTCTACTAATCAGCCCCAGGTGCCCTGACAGCTCCAGCACAGTCCTTTCACATCTGTCAAGCCACTCATGGAAAGTTGGAATTGAAAAAATTTGCACAAGAAGCAATTGTAAAAGTTGTAGGAGGTAAAAAAAAAAAGCACTAGTCTCCTCTCCTGCTCATGAAGCTCCAAATGCTTTTTATTCCTTCTTCCCAGGCAGGCTTACATTTCAACCCACCAACATCCCCTACACATCTTTCATCACGGACTTCACAGTGGGATTTCCTTACTGGCATCCTCAGCAGCTTCACTGCTGATACTCATTTCTCAGCAGTTCCTTGCTTCCCAGCCTGACCACCTCAGCTTGAAAACAGCAGGCAGGTCTACCACCTCATCACTACCTCTCTGCACTGCTTTACCAGTTTTACCTTTTTCTCAGTCTTCTCAGGTTTTCCCCGCTGACCTTTCCTACCCTTCTCTTATTCAACAGTACACATTTCAAGGCACAAAGTCTGACTAATGAACATGAGCAGAGTCAAGAGCCAAAATTAGTAGCTTTATTCTGGAAATAACACTGTTACGAAAAACTCCCAGAGTACTTAGACCCTCAGGCTACATTTCCTAGTGATATTTCCTACAGTAGCTGTCAGAAAGGCTGCTCTGTGCTTTATGGAGAGCCTGTTCTGCTGTACAGAAAGACCCCAGCAGTAAAATGGCTTTTAAATCTCAGGCTCCTGCAGCAGGAAAGGGCTGGTAACAAACAGCAGATGACAGCTAGCTGTTGGGTGAGCATCTTCTTTCTTAGTACAAGAAGCTGCATTAGTTTTTCCTGGGACCATTTTCTCTCCTCCAAGCTGGAGGCAAGACAATACCACTTGCGTCTTGGTATAATACAAATTTCACAGACGCTGGGGAATCACCAATGTGCCCAAGTCACACAGCCCTTGCTAAAGCCACATCCCCTGGCATGTGCTGATCCCAGGTAAGGAATCTCCATCTGATGCAGCAGGACACAGCTTTATATCTGCAGGAGATGCTCCCCCCTGTCCTCTTCCAAATAAAGCATTCTTTCCAAGTTAAAAATCTCTGATTCAGGAAACTCAGATTCCAATTTTCTTTTCACAACAGCACATAAGCTTGCTTTGTTCCTTACCCACAGCTATTTTCTGCTCTTTAAGTTACAACAAACTAGCTTTTAAAACTTTTCTTTTCAAAAACCACTTCTGATGAGGTAGCTAGTTTTCTCGTCTACAACACAAAAGTCTCCAGGTTTAGTTATGTCAGTACATCACTATGGAGATGTAGGCTTCAATCTAACAAAGACTCCCATCTTATTCACTCATATCTAGCAATTAGCAGATCTAAAACTGTTAAAAGCAGCATCTTTTGTGAGCGAGCCTTTCCACACCTGCATTCATCCACAGGATGCTGCAGCACAGCTGAGTTTAATAACTGTTCCATTTCTCTATTTGCACAGCCCCATGGGTCTCCTGGATGATACCTAGTTGGTCCTGGCTGCAAGAACACTCAGGCTGGTTTACAGATGCTCATTTGCTGGACACCACACCACCAAGCCTCTTCCAAATCTCTGCTGCTGCCCTTGACTCCCCCACTACATAGCAGGCTGCTTTTCAAAAAATAATTCTTTATATGCAGAATACTGCTGCCAGCTTAGCAAAAATGGCACCAAAGAGTGTCACCTCCATCTTATCCTGTACAGCTTCCCTGTGCATTTTAAAGATTATTTATTTCTATGACAAAAGTGTCTGCAGTCCCCAGCCAAGGTCTTGAATGAATGCACACTCTCCAGCAGGCTGGCCCCAATACAAAGAAACACAGTCTAAATACACAAGGCACAGGATGAAAGGAGAAAGAAACACAGAGGTGTGAGGTCAACAGCAAAACCAGGGACAAAGCCATCTCTCTCGAGTCATGCACAAGTGCCCTTATCAGCATAGCACTCTTTTGCCTTGTGAATCAAAGGCCTCCCTGGACTGCACGTGTCCTACTCAGGGAATTTACTTACTTGTTTGTATATTCCATTCTCCCACAATTTGTATATCACTAACCTCTTCCTACCCTTCACTTCAGAACAAGCACAATTCTCATGGTACAAAAATCTCCTCCTCCCCCACCCACCCGATACCTTGTTATGAGGACAGTGACCTCTTGTCTCTGTCAGTACTGCTAGACCGTCCTCCTTCAGAAGGACTTAGATCTACTTACTTTGTATTCCAGCAATTTTACTTTAACATTCTAGTTTATTTAATTCCATATCGAATATTGGAATACTTTGTGACAAAGTTAATAAAATAAATATTCACAAAAAAAAATTTGTAAATACTATTTGAAGGCTAATGAAAGATTTCGGTTACTCTATGAATTTCTACAGATTTGAGAACCAGCATTTACAAACAGTCCTAACAGTCAGGGGAGAAGGTCCCCAAAACTCTCAGCCCCTTACCAACAAAACTTCTCCAGGTTTGGGAACGAGCACGCACCATAGCATGTGTTGACACCGTGCTTAATCCTTCATCACCATTAAGTTTGAACAGACAACTATTTACTGTTTCTTGTGAACCTACCCCCCACCTTTTGGACCAGGCTGTGGATGCTGATGGGCTATTTCTGGGACACCCTTGGAAACTCACCTCTGAAACTACACTCAGGAAGTCACTGGCAAATTCACCACCTCTGGTGAAAGACGAACTCCTCCAGGGACAGAGCTCCCACAACCTCTTGTGTGAGCTGAAGTGATAATGGAGGGGTTTTTTTTGTGGGCCTTCTTGAAAATGGTCCCAAGCAGAGCTAGGGGAAGGTTCTATTACTTGAGTACCTGCTCTTACTTCTGGCATGGCTATAGGAAAGCCCATCAGAAACTCTACAGGGAGAGGACAAGCTGATGTATAACAAAGCAGGAGGAATGGGGTACAGACAAGGGAGTTGTGCCCAGAAATGCCAGGGGCCCTAGGAATGACCTTGGAAATCACTGTCCGCAGTGCCAGAGCAAGCTCAAACACAGTCGGGTAATATTTAACTTCACCAGCCCTATCTTCTCATAAATCATACATAAAGCTGGAGTCAGACTCATTTGAGGTTCCAGCACCAACACAAGAGTTTCTCAACAAGCTTTCTCCTATTTCATTCTTGACCACCATTCATCACCACAGCACATCTCATTTCCCCAACACGACCAAAAAAGCACCAGCTAGCAGTGGTAAGTAACCTATCATGGTAACAAGTGAGATTGGATCTCAAAAGTATGCCAACATCAGGGAGACCTCAGTGGTACTGACTGCACTTGCCTAGACCATGATGGGTCCACAGTAGCAAGACCTGCCCATCACAGGGTTAAGTTTCACCATCACAGATCTGGAAAGGTCCTTACCTTTGCAGTTATTTATTTTTCAAAAAACCAGGAGTTAAAACAAAACAAACCACCTTGAACTAACCACAATTCATTAAGAGATTTGAAATGAGATAATTTAATCCTTTAAGATTCATAATCCTACTTTGGAGGACAGAATGAAGCTCAGCTTTCAGGGAACAATTTAAAAAAAATCATACAAGATCTCTACCTTCATTTCCTGTTTTAAAAATTGAGCTGTCCAGCTGCTCCAATGCAGATTTGCCATTTAATATTTTTTCCCCTCAATGTATCCCCATGTAAGTAAGAAGAATTAAGTGAATAATTTCACAGAAATCACTTTCAAGTACATTAAATCCTTACTTACATAGCCACATTTACAGAATCTACTTTGTTAGCATCAAGCATGCCAGCAACCCATACAGCTAACAGTATCTTATTGTAAAAATATAGTTTTGCATGACTCAATTACAAAGCTGTTCATATAGATTAATTCAGATATATGATACTACCTTCATATCTGCAATGCTTGTCTGTCTTCATAAGCTATTATCCACATTATCATTTCACAACACTTTCTACTGTTATTAACTACAAGTGCTACTATTTATTTTTGTGGAAGATAGAGCCAGTCACCTTTATCTGCCTTTGTTTTGTTAGAAAGAAAGCAAAACTGGGAAGCTTGAGCTTAACAGTAACACCCAACCCAATTCCCAGTACTGGAAAATAACGACACAGAAAAAGCAAGTTGTACTTGTTTCAGAAAAAGTCTGTGTACATAGAATACCCTACAGAGTTTTTAAACCTGCTCAGTGATTCCCCAGGACAGAAGGGGTTTTTTTGGTAGCTCCTCTGCCTGTCACCTTTACTTTCTAAACACACATCTGCATTCTTAATCCTTGCTTTACTTCTCTCAGAGTAGCCTGCAAAGCAGAGGGAAGCCCCACGCTTGCAAAATTCAACATGACACCATCTCCTGCAAAACAATACCAGCTGAGCACATTTTTATAGTATTACTCGATACAGATACACACATGAACTAACAGAAGAGTCTACAAGTAAATAAAAAAAGTTAAGTCACTTCTGTTAGGTTTTACTTATTTTGACTTGGAGCAACTGGAACAGCTGAGTTTTGTCCCCAGAAACTCTCTCATACCCTAGTGATCAAGTACTGAAAAAACATTTTCTGCACTAAAGTTGCTAAAAAAGTAAGCTAATCTGTCTTCTGCAGACATTTTGCATCATGTTCTTAAAGAACTATTTCCTGAGGATGCCCAAAGCTGCTTGATGGAGAAACACCCATGCCTGGATTAATTTCTCTTTAACCTGAGGCTGCAGCAGAGAACACTATGCAGTCCCACAATACCACAAACATCCTAGTGGTTTTCCACAGTTCTTATTCTGTACAGACCATAACAGATGCCGGTCCAGAGTAAACACAAAGAAATTAGCCTACACATTTGGAAGACCAAAGCAAGCCTGGTACACAGAAACACCATTTTAAAAAGAAAACTCAGAAATAGAGATAAATGGATTAAAAGGTCAAATTTTGAACACACATATTTCATTAGAAGGAAACTTACTCTCCAGGCTAGTGACTTGGAGCGACAGCTGTAGCTGACCATAACACAGTCCCCAGAGGGAAGGCAAAGAGATGACACAAAACCAAATATTACAGCTCTTGTCTTCTACCTTAAAACTAATAGCATAAGGAGCATAGGTAAGATGTGCATACCTAAAGCACACAGGTAAGGAATGTATGATGATAACACTTCTTTAAAATGAAGCATTCCCTCACACAGAACTGTTATTTTCTTTGTTTTATTTTAGCATTAAGGATTTACTAATATTATTAAAAATAAGAAGTTCCTCATGCAGGATAGCTTCCCCTGGAGCTGTGTCCAGGGCTGCCAATTTTCTGATCTCCAGTAAGGATGAGAGTAACTTGTTTTTCCCAGCAGGAGTCTTCCCAGATGCTTATTCTCACAAAATACGTATTGTTGCATTACACAAAGCCAGAAAGCAGGACTAGTGGTAGGGATAGAGGGACCTGCTGCCTCACCTCCCAGGCTTGATACCCCTACATGTATCAGATAAACATCTGCTTATCCCCATACACTGTCTCTTGCCAAGGCCTTTGCACACTGTCCCATGAATCAGCAATACCTAGACACCTTGTCCCTGATCTGGCTCTATTTAGCAGCTCTCAGCTGACTTGCCATCAATTTTTATTTCCTTTTTCAGCACACTTAAACTTTTGCTGTCTGCAAGCCCCTGTCAGAATGCATTCTCCAACTTCACTGAGCTTTGTGTAAAATGTACACTTTGTTTGCTCCAAACCTGCCAGCTAACTATTTAGTTGTTACATTCCCAGCTCCTGTATTATAAGAAATGAGGAATGTCCTTCCATCTCATTAAATCCAACTCAGGCATGAGGAGCATGGATTATTGGAAAGATTGCTGCTCTTGGTATCTTGGGAAAACTGGCAGTTTTCAAAGTTTCATTCTGTGATTGAGATTCCTCTGGCATATTTGATGAGCCTAGCAAACTCGCTGTATATGCAGTATCCTTTTTTCCTAATCTTACATCTCTCCTCCACACACTGTGTTAAGTGCTGCATCCAAGAGGCACAGCTGAGACCTGAACCCCATGCCTTGCCAAGCATCTAACCACACAAGGACAGTACCTGCCCTAAGAGGCTACAGTGACTTCAAAAGAAGACAAGAGTCAACATAAGACATACTTAAGTTTTTAGAATCATAGAACTGTTTTGGTTGGAAGAGACCTTTAAAATCATCAAATCCAACCGTAAACCTAGCACTGCCAAGTTACCACTAAACCATATCCCTCAGCACCGCATCTACACATCTTTTAAATACCCCCAGGCATGGCAATTCCACCACTTCCCTGGGCAGCCTGTGCCAATGCTTGACAACCCTTCCAGTGAAGAAATTTTTCCTAATATCCATCCTAAACCTTCCCTGGTACAACTTGAGGCTGTTTCCTCTTGTCCTATCACTTGTTACTTGGGAAAAGAGACCGACCCCCACCTCCTTTCATGAAGTTGTAGAGAGCAATAAGGTCTCCCCTCAGCTTCCTTTTCTCCAGGCTAAACAACCCCAGTTCCCTCAGCTGCTCCTCAGAAGACTTGTGCTCCAGACCCCTCACCAGCTTTGTTACCCTCCTCTGGACATGCTCCAGCACCTCAATGTCCCTCCTGTAGCGAGGGGCCCAAAACTGAACACAGTATTCGAGGTGGGGCCCTCACCAGTGCTGAATACAGAGGTACAGTCACTTCCCTAGTGCTGCTGGCCACACTGTTTCTGATACAAGCCAGGATGCTGTTGGCCTTCTTGGCCACTGGGCACACTGCTGGCTCATATTCAGCCAACTGTCGAACAACACTCTCAGGTCCTTTTCTGCCAAGCAACTTTCCAGCCACTCTTCCCCAAGCCTGTAGCGCTGCATGGGGGTTGTTGTGACCCACGTGCAGGACACGGCACTTGGCCTTGTTGAACCTCATACCATTGGCCTTGGCCCATCGATCCAGCCTGTCCAGATCCCTCTGTAGAGCCATCCTACCCTCAAGCAGATCAACACTGCCACACAACTTAGTGCCCTCTGCAAACTTACTGAGGGTAACTCCATCCTGAAGCCAAACAGCATAACTATTTGATAGAGGTTGAATTTTTACAACAGCATATGCTTGCTAAATAACTACAGCCTCCAGAAACTCTTCCAATAACAGAAATTTGGTTTCAGAAATTTTATGTTAATATATTAAATATTTCTTAGGAAGGAGAAGCAAGAAGTGGCTGTACTATCTGGTCTGTCACAACACTAGCTCTAATATTTTTTACTAAGTATTATGAACCAGTAGACAGCCTAGGATCACCATGAAAGTGTATCTTTTGCTTTACAGCATTTTAAGAAGAGAAATCCAAGTCCTTCAACCAATTACACTACCTCCTTTCTACATTTGCTTTCCTGAAGTGTGACAAGGGAGACTTCATTAAAGCATCTGGTTGGCAGTGGTCTAGTTTAAGTTTAATACAGGCATGCAGCTAAACCAGAGTTTTTAGACCTCTTTTAGACCTAGGGTATCTTTTCACAAATAAGAAGTTCTTTGGTAGTGTCTGAACTGCTTTTGAAACTCTCACACCTGAATTTTAATGAGCAATGCAACAAGACCGATATTTGCCAAGTTAGAAGCCCAGATTACCTCAAACCAGGATTACCACTAAGAACAAAAAAAGCCTATTTATGATCTACTGAAGTGTCAGAAAATATGTCATTTTTGGAAGTTGGTGACTCAAGATGGTTATTCACCAAGGACAGCAAAGTAAGAGAAAATGTATTTTTGAAGGACAGCATGTCTGTACCTGTATATTCTAGAAAATACGGAATAAGAAGAGGGCATCCATGTGCCAAAAGCCATCAGCAAATAAAGCCTGTAAAGTCTGACACAGAAACTGGTGAAGCACTACTGACATCTAGTGCTACACCACTGTTTGTTATTATTAAACTGATATACTGCAGAATCACCTATTTCTTTCTAATCCAAAAAAGAACTCAAAACTAGATTTGAGACAACCTTAAAATAACATTTTAAGATTTAAAATTTTTTAAGAACAGAAGGTCAGAGCTCTTCTTTTCCTATCTTGGTACAGACCCGAAGCACCATTTCATAGTCATGCACTACAAAGGAGTTGCAGTGCCCACTAATATTTGGAAATCTTTGCTTCTGCAAGATGTTGTCTCACCTGACATTGTTTCAGCGTGAACAGTCATGAGGACAGCACACAGAAGCTGGCTTACAGTCCTGAGCCCTAATTTTACCTCTGCTTGACCTTCCTTAGTCTCCAGCAACAGAGGATTGCCAGGAAGAAGGTGATGAAGTGCAGGCAAAGCCTGCTAGATCAACACCAGGAACTGAGCCCTCGATTTACCAAAGTCAACAGCATCACTCCCACTGGTGGCAGTGGGGCAGGATTTCACTCCAGGACTTCAAAGGAGATCTGAGCTTGGATGAAGGCTGTCTTTGCTAATAGGACACTGACATGATGAGCACTACCTTTTTGATAGCTGCACTTTCGTAACAGCAAGCAAAGCAACACCACCTCCCACACACACAAAAAAGAAATCCTTGCAGGTAAAAAAAAAAAAAAAATTACATCCTTGACACAATGTTTATTTTTGCAGAGTAGTGTTACATCACCGGCACCCCTTACTAGCCTTGCTGTTGCCCTGTCCCTGCTTGCTATCCAGTAGGGTAACAGTAAGCAACTTACAAACACCAAATGAGGGTTGCCATCCCCCAAAAGAACTGGATAAAGCCTTGAAAACCTGTTTGCTTTGGAATGAAGCCGGGTCAGACTTGGTTCCCCCACGCCCTAACAAGTCCTGTTCCAATAAATTTTTGGACAAGAAGATTTTTAAAATTTTTTTCTTTGAACAAGTATATCACTTTGTCCCCAGTGACTCATATGAGACATTACTATTCCTCCTACAGCTTTTACATTACTACACATCATAGATGTAGATCAGAGTACTGTCTGGGAACTTTTTTTTTCCTAAATTCTGTGTGGCACATGCCACCAGTGGACACGTGCCAAATAACATTGGCTCGACTAGATCTGACTGAAAACACAAGAAGTAGCCACCTCTTCCCAAGGAGACCCCATGCTGAGAAGCTGCAGGGGAAGCCAGAGGAGGCATCAGGACTGCAGGTATACAACAGCTCACTGCCCAAATAACAGCAGGGCCAGAGCTGCATTTCAGCATGCAGACCTTGGGATGATTTCTTGTGTGCAGTTCCACTACAACTTGGCACATCCTCAGCTTTTACACACCTAGTGTAAGGTCCTGCAGCTAGGGAGGAATAACCTCATGCATAAGTACAGGCTAGGGGTCAACCTGCTGGAAAGCAGCTCTGCTGAGAGGGACCTGGGAGTCCTGGTGGACAAGTTGACCATAAAGTGGCAATGTGCCCTTGTGGCTAAGAAGGCCAATGGTCTCCTGGGGCGCATTAAAAAGGAAGTGGCCAGCAGGTCGAGGGAGGTCATCCTTGCCCTTTCCTCTGCCCTGGTGGGGCCATATCTGGAGTACTGTCTTCAGTTCTGGGTTCCCCAGTTCAAGAAGGACAGGGAACTACTGGAGAGGGTACAGCAGAGGGCTACGGAGATGATCAAGGGACTGGAGCATCTCTCCTGTGAGGAAAGGCTGAGACCTGGGTCCGTTTAGCCTGGAGAAGAGAAGACTCGGAGCAGAATCTCATCAATGCTTATAAACATCTAAAGGGTGGGTGCCAAGAGGATGGGGCCAGACTCTTTTCAGTGGTGCCCAGCCACAGGACAAGGGGCAATGGGCACAAACTAGAACACAGGAAATTCTGTCTGAACATGAGGTAAAACTTCTTTACTTTGAAGGTGACAGAGCACTGGAACAGGCTGCCCAGAGAGGTTGTGGAGTCTCCTTCTCTGGAGATATTCCAAACACGCCTGGCTGCGTTCTTGTCCAACCAGCTGTAGGTGACCCTGCTTTGGCAGGGGGGTTGGACTAGATGATCTCCAGAGGTCCCTTCCAACCCCCACCATTCTCTGATCAGATATCCCAAAGGTTACATATTTAATGGTGCATTTGTCTTCCCCTTCATTTCCAGTTGAGGACAAGTTTTCTCCCACTGTCCTGGTTCTGGCGGGGATAGGGTTAATTTTCTGGTACAGGACACAGGTATTCTATACCACATGATGCCATGCCCAGTCCATAGGGGGGAGCTGGCCGGCGGAGGGGGAGGAAGTCCCGGCTTGGGAGCCGGCTGGGGCTCCCCGGGGTCCGGTCCGTGAGCGCTGGTACAGTAACCCTGTGTGTACATTCCTCCATCACTGTTATCGTTGTTGTTGTTTTCCTCTTTCCTTTGCTGTTGTGTTAAACTGACTTTATCTCAACCCACGAGTTTTGCCTTTTTCTTCCAATTTTCCCCCACTGCTGTGGGGGTTGAGCGAGCGGCCGCCTGGTTCTTTGTTGCTGGCTGAGGCCAAACCACAACACCCACATAGGCCAAGATGACCTGTACACACAGCATGCAATATACTATTTAATACAGCAAATTACCCCTGCTCTGCTGCTGCTTCCAGAGTGGGATCCCTCAGGATCCCGAAGGTGGTTTTCCCGCAAAACCCCTGCATGGGCGACCCTGCTGACTGGAGACAGCCATTCCCCATCGTCCTTCAGCTCAGCCCACAGTTCCCCTCAGCCAGGGGGAAAATGAACGCCCCGGGAGCCAGCCTCAAAGGCTGTGGCGAAGACACAGGCCTGAGCATTGGCGAGCTTCAAATTTACCTCACTGGCTGCAGAGACACGTCCTGAGGAAAGCCTCACCAGCCGCACAGGTGCTCGGCTCAGGTTTACCTCAGGCACCGCCATTAATGGGGTGTGTCGTGTGTGTCCTTCCGTCGTCCTCCTCCAAGTCACACCTCACAGGCAGCAAGTGGTTTTAAAATAGTAAGGTTTGGCTTACCCGCAGCGCGAGCGTGGCCCACACCGGCAACGCTGCGACCACCTGAGTGCCGTCTGCTCCCCTCTCAACCGGGAACCAGGCACCTCTGTGAGGAGGGGGCGGGCCGCCGGGCGGGAGCCCGCCATTCCGCGGCCCCGCCGGGGAGGGGGCTGACCTCTGCGCCTTGGTTTTAAAAACAAACAAACCAACCCACAACACACACACATAAACAAATCTGCATTTGTTTTAGTGGTAAATACAGCACTAAAGAGCCGCAAGAGGGTCGTTCAGCCTGGGGGGGGGGGGCAGGGCCACACAGCAACAGGTCGGTAACGCCCGCCATCGGCCACAGCGCTCGTCCGGGTTTCGACACTTTTCCAGGTGGAAAAACGTTCCTCAAACGCGTGTTTTCCTTCGAAAAAACTGGTCGGAAATTTTACTGAAAAGGTGTTTGGTGAAAACAAGCACTACTTCACCAGAAGAAACAGCGCACATTTCTTACCGTGAGGCGTTTTTGATGTGAATCGGGAGTCCTAAGCCCAGCTCCTCACAGATAGACCCGTGCATGACAGGCAGCCTGAACTATTCCCTCGCTCATGAGGAAAGAGGAGTCTTCCCAAACGGACAGCACACCCTGGAAGAAAGAGAGCTGTCCCAAAACCGACAAAAAATAGGAGCTGCTGATGAAGTTCTCCTCACACTATACCAAAAATGCCAGCAGAGAGCAGGATGAGACAGCAGCCTCCAGGGCCGGGGATGACTCCCACAGGTGAGGAAAATCATACAAACTCCAGGTCAGCCTCTAACAAGGCTTTTTTTAGTGTTTCTCACCCCGCATTTGAGGTTGCATAGCTTCTCAGCAATCATTTGCCAACAAAAAAAAGTCTTCCCAGTAGTTTATAAACATTGCACAGCTAAGTGTGTCTTCTGTAAGCTTTGTTTTTAAACACCTACACATCTCAGGGGTTTGTGTCTAAGCTTACCCATCCCCTTCTGTAATCAACATCTCAAAAACAGCAGTAACACTCAAAAGCCACGAAAATCCTTCGTCAAAAAAAGAAATCCACACCTGCTGTCTATATTTTGTAGTTTTACCTATCCTTCTGCTTCTCTATTCCAGAGGAAGTTGATATCCAGCACAGAAAACAGATCTGGCCTCGTACACTGATGAAAACCACTTAAATTTGACCAGCAAAGGCAGAGGTGAACATCGCTTGCAAAGACTTCAGTAACTACACTTGCAGCTTACAGACATAGGGGTAAGTAAAACAATTTCTTTTCATATCACTCAAAAATACATCCACTTTCAAGTGCCCAACACACGACCTCTTTAAAACTCAGTTTCGGCTGAGAGAAGGGGGGGGAACAAAACACCACAAAACCCGGAGCTGTGCTGAAACACTGCACTTAAAAGCTCCCTCCAGGGTTCCTGTTGCTGGAGCCAGCTTGGAAATCCTGCTGCAAAGACCAGCAGAGCTCTAAGTAGCTCCCTCAACTTTTCACCAGGAAGCAGAAGCTTTCCCCAGCAATTCCCAGCTTTACTGATCCCTTACTCACTTTATTCATGTATTAAATGCTCAAGACTGACACTGGCTCCTTCAACCTCTCTCGTAGAAGAAGCAGAGCAAAGAGATGCATTTTGCAAGGGAGGACCCACATCAGCTTTTCACCTGTGCACCATCCAATCCCCACAGACTTCCTCTGGGTGGATTTTAAAGAGAAATCCCCATGCTAAATGCTTAAATAAAATAAAAACACCTTGTAAGCATTAATCACACTGATGTTTCCAACTACATCAGGAAAGCCAACAGAAAGTTGTATTTGTCACAAGATGAAAACTAAATAACATGAAATTGAAAAGGACATATTTTGCTTTAGAGCTTTTCTTGTATGTTTTGCTGTTTCCCAACAAAAACAAACACAAGGACTTTGATGAGGCAGCTGGAGTGTGAAGGGGAGATGGGCAGGATGTGGGAAGATCTCACCTCTGCTAGACAGCACATATCTGTGCCAACGCACTTTCTTATTTCAGCATTACGTTTTGTGCATCACAGAGCTGCTTTCCGGATGAACTTAGACACTTGACTGCAATGTGTCCCCCTACAAAGTACTTGGTCAGAGAGGATGGCTGACCAGGGACAGGGCATCCTCAGGCCCTCTGTAAACCAATATAAGGGACCAAAGCAAAGAGAGGAACTTATTTTATATTTTCCACAGACTTCCAGCAACTTCTTCCCAATAGACTAATAAACACTAAAGAGCCAAACTGCAATACCTGCCTCTTTGAGGGCCCTGGGGCTTTTAAAGCAGGGAGATTTCTGCTGGTTGCTGGATGGGCCATTTGCAGCTGGACCTGAAGCAGCTGTAACCAATATTTCTGCCAAAATCAACTGAATCGCCCTAATGCAATTCACTCAACCCAAAAAGAGCTGCCTCCTCATCCTAGCTGGGAGTGCAGCCGGCACTGCATGCTCAATGAAGGCAGTTACTGCCTACCAGGTTATTCAGCTGCTTCCAGAATAATCCCAGACATCAGTGTATTTGTGCGCAAAAAGTGGGAACAGGCTCTCCTGTCCTTGGGAGCTGTATATGTCCTGGGACTGATGCAGAAGGGTGCTCTGGAGAGTCTTTGTCTGTCCTTTATTTAATAAAAAAATAGGTGCTGTGGTTATTTCAAGAGCAACCGGGAAGGAGTGGTGGGAGGGAAAATAAAAGAGGATCAGAGAAGGATAGAAAAACAGAATGACTTTCAACATTCTAATTTCTTCCACAAATAGTTGTTTTATTTTACACCTTTCTTAATGTTCCTAAGTACTGCAAAACAGCCAGAAGACCTGCAATTGCATTACTATTCTTCTTCCTTTTACAGGCTTTTGGACTTCTTTAAAATACAAGCTGCTTTCCTTCCACAGTCAGGTGTTTTGGCAGCCTTGTGCCCACGTGAACAGATATGAATGAACAAGGGATGACGAGCCATAGAAACCTTCCAGGCACCTGCTTGGTGGTGGGAGCAGGAAGTGTTATATCCAGAGTCAGGACCCATCTGAAGAGATTAGAAAAACTTAAACAGCTTCATTTTAAGCTCTGTGTACCTGTAGGTGAACTGGCTCAAAGCTCAGACTCTGCCCAGCCCAGAGGAGATGAGAATGTGGTCCTTGGCCACTTTACCTCTGCCTGCACAGCACCTTGTTGCTGTGATTAATCACTTGTAGGTGCCTTGGGGCGGAAAATACCTTCTCTCCAAGTCATGGTAGGAGTGGGAAGCTCCCTGCAAGCGCATTCATTGTGGGTGATGGAGATGGGGTCTCCAGTAAAGGGGAAAAAGGCAGAATGCCCCTCCCCCATCATCACTCTGTCTTTCCAACCTCTGTCCTTTCTCAGGAGCTCTCTTGTAGCCAAAATTTGGTCTTTGGTGGTGCAAACCTACAGCATATTGTATCCCCCATACAAGATGGCCAGGCATGAGCTGCATGCCGGAGCCCCTAATGTCCATGCTGCTACACAGACATGCACGGGCATTAGGGCAGCATCTTCAACTGAGAACATGCAAAGAGCTACAAAAGCAATTATTTTGTGAAATATGCTGTTCCTAACACAGAACGCAAACCATCTGCCAGAGAGTAAAACCCAGAGCAAGTCCCTAAATGAGCTGTCCTAGAACAAGAAGGAAAATTATTCCAAAGCTGTTTCCAAAAGTGGCGGTAACCCAGCCCAGGCTGCTGTAAAGAAAGAAAATAATCCTGTTATTTCAACTTCCACTATTACACTACTAAATAAATAGAGGTATTTGGAACAAACAGCATTTCCCTTCTTTTTCCATAAGTCATCAGGTTAACATGATGCTCTCAGGCACTCCAGTGAGGTTCCTGGTTGAAGTCGCTCTGCAGGGCCAGGCTGCTGTGCCTGGTAAAGATCATTGCCACTGTCCTCGGAGGCAAGAGAAACTATCACAGGGAGCAGCTCTCTCTCTTGACTCCGTCAGGACTGTTGGTTATAAGCGCATCTCTAACCTACTTTTGAGGTGAACTTGTTGAGGAAACTGTGATTAAGGAGCTTTAACTGGAGGGGTGAGAGGATGAATGCTCAACCAGAGGCAAAAACTGGGATCTCTCCCATATCCCAGCTGCCAACTGTGTCCCCCTCCCTCGCCACCATCCCCTCATTGCCTGACACCTCAGGAGGCTGCACGGAGGAGTTTGGGATTTTCTTCCCATCCATTTCTCGTTCAAAGCCAGCAGCCTTTCCTCCTGGAGGAACGGGTATTTCCCATATACATACCTTTATCTTCCAGAGGGTCTCTTTTTTAGGTATGTTATTTTGCAAGGTAGCATAACCCTTCCAGATTTTCATTTAAAAATATGTATCTATTGCAGCCACACAGCTGAGGGAATCATAAACTGATGTCCTTAAAACCACATTTTTTAAGAAAACACATCAATATTTGTCAGTAACACATTACACTAAGTATGTGCAACAGCTTCCCTTGGGAAAGTGTTCCTGCTTATTATCAGTAATTAATAACAAGTCCTAAGATGATTTACCACAATTCCACTGATGTAAGAGCTCTATTACTTCTCTGAATCTTGTGAAATAATCCCATTAATGTATAAATGGTTTCTCTAATATACATTTATAAAGCCAAGAGATACGCAGTAGTAAACCTGTCTTGGTCAGGTTTAATGCACTGTCTCTAGCATTTTATTGCAACAGAGCAGCTCCCTTTATTGTCAGCAGTATCTCAGCTGCTACTGCCAAAGAAAATAGTTGTAGATCTCCAAGCAGGGGAGAGAAATTCAGGGAGGTTTTCAGCAGCTCCCCCCAGCACCCCCAAGCTCTCCCCCATCCTGACCTGCCTCTGGGACAAGACACAGAGCATCTCTAGCACCATGCGAGCTCTGGTCCTCCACAAAATACTTGCACAACTGACAGTCCAAAGTTTTAGCCTCATTTAACCAAATCTCCACTTTAACCCAAATGCTGTGCACAGGACCGACAAGTGTTGTCATTCCCTCCCCAGGTAACTGCACCACTGATTTTGGGATGTCTCACTTGGCAGCTAAAGATATCACACAGCTGAAACACAAATACATATAATTTTCCAAAGACTCCTGAAGTATGCAGAGCCTAGCTCATGCTGTCTGCATCTGAATGAAAAAAATAACAAAAAGGAATCATCACCAACGGATGATCCTGGTGTAGAACACACATCAAGTCTGATCAGCCTGTAATGAAAAATGCCTTAAAATTATTTTTAATTAAAAGATTTGCAGGTCAAAAGCTAAAAGCTCCATGGGGAGTAGCTGTCTCTGCCATGAGTTTTGCAGGTATTCATCCAGAACCATCCCAGGGTTTGTCTTCCCGTGCTGGTGAGATATTCACATCCTCAGTAAGAAGGGGGCCACAGCAGTGCCAGCAAGTGCAGGGGGACCTGAGAGGCTTCAGGGCCTCCCCACTGTGATGGGGATCTGCAGCCAGGGAGAATGCAAAAGATGCTATCTGCCAAAAACCTCCCGTCATTCTCCATGCGTAAGAAAGCTGTATGCAATATTTGTTATGTTTAAGATAGATGGGGGTGCATAAGCCAGAATTAGTTACGTGTTTTGGAAAAAATGTGTCAATGGTGGAATTAAACACTGTCGGTGGTGGGTTTATCTCCTGCTAAAGGAAAGGCAGGGAAAGAGAAAAAAACCCTGAAGCAATGAAAGAGTCTCAGGAGGGTCACTAGAAACTCTGGAACCAGACGAGTTGAGGGGCATGGTTCCAAAATAGAATCAGAATTCAGGACACTCTCCACAAACAAAGAACATACTCATCTTGAGGCACCAGAAAAACATAACTAAAAAGACTTCAGCTCTAAGAAACAGCAAAATCACGTGCAAAGCTGAGCTGTGGTCTGAGGAGGGCATCAGAGACACTCGTGCAGATACCACCAAAACTAGCAACGGGTTCCTATGCAGGGCTGCCAGCACAAAGCGCAGCTGCCCCACGAACCAGCCTCCCCTGTTCACCCCCACCCTGGTCACACGAGCCTCAGAGTCCCTGCGGGGGAAACCCAAAGGCTCATTTCCCCTGGTCTGACCCCCTGCGAAGTCCTGAGGCGCACAGAGAATAAATCACCAGTGTGGCCTAATGCCACCATCCCTTCTGGGTACAAGGGGCACATCCCAAATCAGCACCCAGAGAAGCAGCTGGTTTAGGAGGACTCTGCAGACCATTGTATCAGCCTCCAAACCCTTAGGATACTTGGCAGTACTCTGTAGTCAGGGGTGCGGAATCCGATCAGAAGAGCAAGAGTCTTTTCCAAACATACTCCAAGAGGAAAGTTCCTGCTGACGTCCCCAAGAAAAGTGGACCCAAACAGTCTTCATTTAGTAATACCAACCAAAATGCAACAGCTCAAGTTTTGTCTCTTAAAGACCACTTTAAGGCAAAAGTGGCTGAACTGAACTCAGTTTTCTACTTTATCAAGAATCACATGGAATATATGCAGTGGTGCCCATGGGGAGAGCCAGAACTGGGATTTAAGGATAACATAGACGAGGTTACGGGAGCCTTTCTGCAATTCCCAGGCTCTGTTTTAGTGTAAATAAATCAATGATATCTATTACTAGCCCATTACGCTGGTATGCTTCACAAGGAACAAACTCTTATTTTTGTTAAACTTCTTTTATTTCAATGCACTTTTCTTTACGGGAAAACTCCCAGTTTCCTGCAAATGCATTCCTCCTGTTCTGCCTGGTTCTCTCCCCCTCTCCTTTCTTTAATTGATTGTCCGTTCTGTCTTGATTTCTATACCCTGGGAGCTACTTTCATTTAGACAAAGCTAACATAATTGAGGACTAAAAGTGGTGCCTTCCTTTCCTGCTGGCAAAAAAGTTTTGCGTTATGAAGACCTTCTGATTCACTTCTCAGACTTCCCACGCCAGCTGTCCTGCCAACTGCTCTGACACATAGCACAGTTGCTTTTGATTTGGCACGTACCTGGTGAGATGGAAGCTTTGAAAATGAAAAAGGGTCAATAAGGAAGCGTAAGTCAAGGGCGTACTCAGGACTTCTGTGTCTTTGCTATTCTCCTAGAGGCACGCCAGCTTTTACAGATCAAGCGATTCATCATTTTACTTCTCTGGACAGAGTTTTAATAGTGTTAAAACCCTAGTGCTTCTAGTCTTGCCCCAAGTGGATGTGAAAGCTGAGCTGTGAGATGTGAGTCTGGCTGGTTATCAGCCCCCTCCAAGGCACCACCATTGTGGGGCAGAGACCTGGAGCCTTCTTGCTCCCAATGTTGCGTACCAAGGTTGAAAATGGACCTGAAAAGCTACCAGACAGGGGACGAAGTAGGCATTTAATCAGCTTGAATTGACAACTTGTGGTTACGGTCAGTGGGCTGAAGTCTGTAAAAGCCCTGACTAAGGAGGGATGCAGGGGAAGCGCAGCACTGGAGATTTGCCGCTGCCTTCTACTCTTTTCCTTTTTTACAATCATATTTCCCTCTTCACAATTAATTTGAAAGAAGGCCACCAAACAAAAAGTTGCCAGCCATGGAAAGGAGTGTATTTTACATCCCCCAAGGATACCCCTCCTTCAGTGGCTGCATGAAGGTCTAATACAAATAAAGGCTTCACGGTTATATTACTCCCAGCTATGAGTGAGCAAATGCTAAACTTTGGTCAAACTTAGGAACTGCCATTAGCACTAAAATTACTTATGTCAGATCCAAGATTTCAGAGAGTGCTCAGTCTAGGCTACTGAAAACCTTCAGGTTGTTTCAGAAGCACCTCCCACAAACCTGTGGGAGCTGCTGGACTTCAATTAGACCAAATTTGCTTTAAGGATAACTGTAATTTAATGAAAAGGATGCGTATGGGCCATGATTTTGGTTTAATTTGTTTAAGAACACAAAAGCAAAGAGAAGTGCTTGTGCAAACTGCCCAGCTCTTAAGTCTTTTTATAATGCAGTACACTTTTCTAATTTGCAATGATAATTACAAACTCATAAAAATACATCTGTTGACCCAGACAGATCATAACTGTTGCTTTGATGCCCAGATTGCTCTTTTTCCATGTTATTGCTTCCATTTTCCTCATACAGACCACAAAAACAGTTTAACTGATAAAAGCAATTATTACATCTCTCTTCATTTTAAAACTATGGGTTTAATACTCAAATTTAGTAAAAATCAGATTTCAAAGAGAAGAAAGCAGGCAGGCTGAGGCCAAACTGTCTATTCACAAGAACATTATTTTTCTTTACAAACACAGTTGCACAACACTGTATTAATAATTAGTACTTAAGCCTGTGGCAACAGCTGTAGTTTAATGGGTTATTCTGGACTTTTGCTACATGCTAAGGAGGGCAGTGTACTGCTGAAAGAGGGCTCCAATAACCAACCCATCTACCTACAATCCAGAGCACTTTACAGGTTAAAAATACTGCTGCTTTTTTTTTTCCCCCAGATGGAAAGAAAAAGAAACAGTAAAGAACTTGGAATAAAACCTTGAAAGACAATAGGGACTCCCTGAGCTCGGCACCTCGTGGCATAGGCAGAGGAGAAAGGAGGAAGATGCTCTGACCGCCAGAGCTGGAGAGGAGACATGCCCTGGGTAACCTGAGCAGGCTCCCAGGAGATGCGTGGTCACCGATGCTATGTAAGACCACAGTGATTTTTAAACAGGGTAAGACCTAACAAAAGGCCGTGTGATTCTGCATCATCCATCCAGCTCTGCTTTCCATCAATATTTTGAAAACCACACAGACTATTCAAGCTATAGGGGGACCATTGCTTTTATGGACTTACGCAGTAGCATAACATTGTTTTCTGCTTGGATTGAATAGAGATCCAATACAAATTCCCAATGGTTTTTGATTGCTACTGAACACTATGTTTTTTCCGGAATTACCTCTGCTATCCACAAACTTACATGAACAGGGATGGCTTTTTGTGTGTGAAAGGGATGGCAATACATCCTAGAGGAGACGCTACTCTAGTTGCAGACTCAGTGTTTGAGAACAAATGGTTTGTGTTGACCAAAGTCCAAGAAGTCCTTATTTTCTTCATAGTTGTTTCTGGCTTTTCTTTTAAAAAGTAATTTTGCAAAATTGGTACTTTGGCAGAGTATCTATTTGATAGCTTCCCATCTGCTTGCCCAATTTATAGCTACTGAATTTGCTAACAAAATCAAGTTTTTATTGCTAGCCACATTGCAAAGCTTATATAGCTGTGGGAAAATGGGCTGCACTCAATTTCTCCTTACGCTTCATCAACCAAAGTGTGTGCTGATGCTGATTCTTTACTGCCAGGGATGAGAACTTACAGTGCAGCAGGCTACAGGTTGTCATTCAAATGCACTGCACAATACATAGGTAGATTTATTTGCTCTGCTGAGGGTCAAAGTAAGTGTAGGGATGACCAGGAGGAATATGTGTACTGACTGCAGGTATTTTACAGCTTGTATTCTAGATTACATTTCTCCTTAAATCTTGTGGTGACCTAATCCACAAACTAAAATGTTACATTTAGTGGAAGTGTACTTTTGGGGATGGCAAGAAGGAAGAAAAGTACAAGCAAAGATAGCCAAGCGGCAATAGAAGATGAAATGTCTGATATTAAAGGTAAGCCTTCTTAATGGCTCTCTAGCAATCCCATTCCCCTCCCACAGCGACAATCTTTCCCCGCTTCCACTGCACCCAGAAGAGGCACCTGTCTCCCTCAATTTGGTTCATTTTGGGGAAGTCAAGACAGCAGAAAATTAGTAATTTATGTGTCAGATTGGTTTCCAGTGAAACCTACTTGCTGCAGAAAGCCTCAGCTGAACTGGAGAGGGTGCCCAGGAACAGATCACCCAGGGCAAGGCAAGAGTGGGACCATAACGTTTAGCATCCGTTAGCCATTAGTCATGCTTTGTGCAACAGGGAGGGGAAAAAATAAACCCAGTAGCTGTGCTAGCAAAGACCCGCAAGTAGGTCTTTATGATAAGAGAGTAGTAGGTTCGCTCATCACACAGGGCTGGATCCAAACAGCCTGAACTCCACATCCATCCTGGATGGGATTTCCTTGCAGGGGGGCTCTGTGCCCCTCTGCAGCGCCCCACATGTAATTTTCTCTGTCTGAGTCAGTTTTCAGCCATGTCAGCTCCCTGACAGGTTTCAATGTGCAGCCATTCAAACCCTCAAGTTGGCACAAGGAAGGAGACAGCAGAGAGACAGGGCGACCCCTAACTGGGTAATACCCCACTGACAAGTGGGCAACAAAGGAGCATGGTTCCTCCTTCACTCTAAAACAACAAGGAAATGGGGTTTTCTTTAGAGTATTCTTCAATGAATAACCACCATTTAGATTTTTTAAATTTAGAACCCCACAAAAGCTAGATCCTCACAAAACTATGCTTCTTGCCACAGTTGCAGCCTCACCACATTTTTAGTTATTTCTTCAATTCTGGAGCACAGGAAGGAAGGCTGCACAGACCCACAGCTCTGAACACATTTAGAAAGCTTTTGGTATACAAGCAAGACAACACATTAAAACACAACCAAACCAAACCAACACACACACACCTCCCCCAACCAAACAGATTTACAATGAAACTGAAAGGCTGGTTCCCACCTGATCCTGGATGCAAAAGGGCTTGTCATCAACAGCAAACACAGCCTCTTGTGGACCTGTTAATTGTTTTCCAGGATGAGTTTAAAGGGTTAGAGAAACTTTAGATACAGAGGTCCTGCATAAACAATTTAATTAATTTATTCGAAGGTATGGTGCAAAATAAGACTGCTGTACTCTATATTCCAAAATAACTGCAGACATTGTCCGCAAGTATCCCTTAGCTGGAAACTACTATTAATTGGCACCAACTGTTCCAATATAATTACAACCACAATGCCCATCAGTTGATTAATTTAATTTAGTTATCGCACCTGCAAAGCAATAACTGTTGCCTACCTTAACATAGGCAGAAAATTCTTTCATACACAGCTCAGATTATGTCCTCTTTGAAGACAACTCACAGGATCCTGCTTTACAACCCAGAGCACAAAGGAAAAGTGTAGCTTTTCCACATTTTCATCTCTGTCTTCCTTTTACTGCCCAACTACTCACCCTCTTGTGAAAGGACAAGGAGAAAAATCAAGTCAGCTTTAACACCTTTAAGCTGTGATTTTCACAGCTTTCAATCGAACATTAATCTTGAGGTTTGATTATTCTGGAGTAAAACCGCCATTTCTTAGTTGCTCATCAAGGCCTAAACTGTCCCAAATTTATGATTTTTTTTTTTTTTTTTTTTTTTTTTTTTTTTTTTTGTTTCAGTTAGGGGGATGGCTTTGTCTTTTCCAATCCTCTTTCCATTCAGAGAAGTACTTCCTAGCAGGGAAGAAGGTTTTAGGAAAAAGACTGGTAGACCGCTATGGAAATTGAATAAAACACTGACCAACAATTCACATGCAAACACAGCAAAGCATGGACTCATGTTCAAAAAACAAGTTCTGTTTTGGAGGTTTTTTTGTGTGCGGGTTTGGATTTTTTTTTTCCCCCCTCTCCATTTTATAGAGGTGACCCTTGTATACTAAGGCAGGTATTGCCAACAAACAATGGCAATGGATGCCATGACAAAAATAAGGTGGTAAAGCAAAACTCATAAATGCAAGGTAAACACCCATTACAGAGTGCACAGAAAAAAGAAAAAGGGATTAATCAGTGCAGGTATATCCAAGAAAACTTTTTCTCAACAATCCCCCTGTATTAAAAATAAAACAATTATACTTGCAAGTCACTTGCAGAAAATTTTAATAATTTGCCAAATATACAGCTATTACCCTAAATATCACTTATAATTACAAAAGTTGGTAGATAGCATAGTACAATGTTCTATAAAATAAACACATATAGTATTAACAATACCCCCTGCAGTCCAATAATGGCAAAAAATAGCAAATGAAATTACAAACACATACAAATTAAAGGAGATTTGAGTGATGGCTTTAGACACTTGAATCAAAGAAACTGAGACCAGACTAGACTAGATACATTCATCCATCACACATAATTAATGTAGAATTTTAGATTTTAAAAACTATTAACACCACAACATCAGGTGTAATTTCACATGCTTTCATTTATCTTCCAGTACAGTTCCCAGAGTATTAAAGTGCCTTTGTGCACTCTAGTTTCATTTATAGTCAGGTGCAACTCATCATATTTGGAAGTTACTTCATAGGTCACTTCTTTAAAAAAATGAGATAACTATTTGAACCAATGGAGATGATTCAAACTAAGGTGTTTTTAAAGTACCTTTGTTCTGACTATTTGCTGTTGAATATCATATAACAAATTAAACTTCAAATACACAGGGCCCATCTCCACTAAACAAGACTACAGTGAAAGATATTTCTTGAAGTGTGTTTTCTGCTGTACAATCCTTAGCTTTTCTCATTTTTTCCCCTTTCAAATACTGCTCAGTTACATTTGTCCTTTGGATGACAACCTTCTCTGCAGCTTTCATCTCTAGATGGCCATGAACATGGAAAATGGGCAGTTATTTGGCCTGTGGCTATGGAGAGGCATGTACTTCACAGATAACATCCTACAACGCTCTGTTGTAACTCGATGAATATGCACAGCATATTCTCCCTGCAAGATACCTGAAGACTTGAAGCCTTTGGATCTCATCCCTAGCAATTACCTGCCCTGCAGAACTGACTAGATGTCCTGCTCGGCTCCTTACAAACTTTCATGGCTTCCTGCTACGCTACCTTCTTAAACCCAAACCTCAATATTAATTGCAGTAAGAAAAGGAAAACTGCATGCAGTTTGGCTGTCACTCACCTTTCCCCCAAAGTGTCCTCTTCAAAACACAATTAAAGTTTCATAAAACCTACGATCCAGTCTCCCATCGAACTGTGCTCTCCCCAGTAACACTCCACTCCTACTCTTTCAGGCGAAAGACTGCAAAAAGGAATTGCATTTCCCACAGTATTTTAGGCATTTTGCTGGTGTTTTTTAATACTTGCACTTCAAGAGCAGTTATGGGGCATAAGTTTTTTAGGAAATAAAAATTTAACTTTGTATGATTCCACAGTGATGCTACAGGAGGTTACCAGTGGCAAGGGCTGAAGAAGGCACTCAGGAAAAAAAGCTTACTTGGAGGGAAAAAAAAAAAAAAAAAAAATTTAGGAGGGAGGGTGAACAACTAATGGTAAACTTTAAACAGCAGATGTGGATGCGAGTCTCTATTCTTCCACTGTCCTCCTATACTTGATAATACTTCACATTGTGAAATGGGAAAACAATGACAATGATGTCTAAGTTTAGGCTATGAGCAACCCTGCCTGACATGGCCAGCGCAGGTGATGCCTTCCTTTTTCTGCTGCTACATGTGAAAAGGCCCATTTTAAATATTGCGTGATCCAGACTCGGATCAGCGAGAGCTCTCTGCAGGTGAGGAAGTTTTACTGGGCCTCTAGATGTATCTCATTCGCTAACATTACTTAAAATACCATGTGTACTGAAGTATTTCAAGAACGTATGCACTGTTAATCAATCCAACTAAAGGGAATTAGTGATTTCCTAATCTACTGAGTACTTTAAAAATTCTCCATGAAACTGTAGGGTTATGGAAAAGAACAATCTGAGTATGCATTACAGCAGAAAAAAAAAAAAGAGAAAACAGTACAAGTTTCATGTGAATCACAACTATATGTAAAGTCTCTGGTTTAGTTCATAAAATGATTTGATTAAAATATTTTAAATATTTCATAATGGTATAATAATTTCAAATGTCATTTATGCAACAAATTCCACCCATATCCAAAAATACCATATATGTAAATGCTTTTTTATAAAACTTTATACAATTCAAGCTCTCATTAGGTAAGCCTATACACAGTTCTCACAATCACCTAGGTAGAAAGTCTTCAGAAAAGTATATCCTCAGAGAGAACATGAGCGACAATGCTCTCATGAATCTTCACTTCTGACAATCGATTCTGCTAAATCAAACTCTTATTGCTTAAAATCAAAACAGACGGGTTTCATCAATGACAGATATACCACACCATTCTGGGGAAGGGACCTGCTTTCAGTTTTATGGGACTGAAATACCTATAAAGCCTTGTTACCATTTCCATAAAGATTTCCACAAAACTGTCGCCTGTCCTGTACACTTCATCCAGAGAACAAGAGAGACATCACTGGGAAGGAGGGAGATCGATGGCAATACACACATTTAGTAACCAGTGTCTCCCTCTTCATTTTCTAATTCATTCTCTAATCTGGTTAATGATTTCTGTGAGTACATCCCCAACTACAACTGAAAGCAATCTGATCAGATACAAGACATGAGAAACACCAAATCTAAAATGTGCAAGAACAGTGTGAATATAACGCCTTTGCAGGCATAAATTCACAGTTGGTACTATGCCAACACACCTCTACAGCGAGCTTTATTTATACAACTTCCAATTAAAAATACTGTTATCTCTGAAGCTACATTTTAAATTAACAGAAATACATCCATAATAACTACTGGTAAAAAAACATGATAAAATTATTTTAATTTTTTTTTATTCAAAATATTCTGACAGTTTAACAATATTCCAGGTGCATTACAAACACTGCCATAGTCAACACAACAATCAATACTAAAGAGCATTCAAACACTGAAGACGTATATCTTAAAGCAGAGACAGGAGAATGCGCTTATACTAAGAGCATACACATAATTTTTCAATAACTGGCTTCTTTGAGGCAGATGTCTGATTTCTCCGGCACAAAATGAATTAAAATCCAGAAGAGATGAATTACAGAGGACAAAAATTCAGATGTATAAATGTTTCCCCCTATATTTTCTCTAAAACATTGTGAATTTATCATACAAGGCCACTACCAGCCTGGACTACTCTAGTGTTGACTATTTATGGGCGAGAACAACAAAATCTTAGCAGAGGAACCAGCGTCAAAGCAAACAAACCCACAAACTCTTCCTAGAATATGGCTTAAATTAGTTCACAGAGAGATGGAAATATATTAACTATACAGTGCAATGGAAATACCAGGTAGAAAAAAAAAAACCAAAACCCCAAACTTTCTCTTCCTGGTATTTTCCCCTCAGCCTTCACCACAATTTGCATAAAATTTTCAACAAAAAGATACTGCCCTTCCTGCAAGTGTCTTTTCCCATGCTTCAAAAACATTATGTTACTAACAGATTGGTTTAATTCTTGAATGTATTGGCCAATATTAGCTCTAAAGTTTAAACAGTGTAGTTCTACACATAATACCCTGTTTCTTCCAATTAACCTAGGTTCTCAAATAGAGCTAAAATTTCAGCTTTATTTAAAACCAGCATATTTGCTTGAAAAAGTATTTATCTCTTTCTGATATAGAAAACAGATGTCAAATCGAGAACTTGCAAAAACTTGTACACAAATGAGTGCATAGTGCAGAACATCACACAGAGAGAGCAGCAAGGCCACGGTGTCACATTGAGTCCACATGTAAAAGACATATGTTTCCAATGACCAAATCCATTCTAAAAAGTTTTACTTCTGGGGCTTGCTTAAAGCACTAAAATCTTGCTCTATAGATGGCAAGACTCCTCCGTCCCAGCTTTTCATATAGCTGACTATATAGGCATGGTAGGACAGCCATCTTACACAGCATACAGAAGAGACACACCAAAAATGCTTTGGATACATCATCCTGATCTCAAATATTCCATATGAAAGCTTGAATTTTTCCTGTGAAAAAGAAGGAAGTGGGACAACTTTCAAATTACACTGCTTGCCCGTGTGTTATTAAAAAAAAAAAAAGCTGGCTTTAGCCCAGGGTAAGAGAGCCCCAACTCCACTGCAACAAACAGAAGAATGCCTGGTTGCTCCAGGGTTGAACTGGATCTTCCCAGTAAAGGGTCCTTCACCTGTATTGCTTGTCCTTTCCAGTTGGTGCTCCCCAGCAGTGGAAGTGTGAAATGCTTGTTGCAAAAACAAACAAACAAACAAACAAACAAAAAAAACCCAACAAGCGGTAAATAGCTAGAGGAAATCTCTGTATGCTTACTCGTAATGCTTTGTTTCTCCATTCCACTAGTTTGCTTTTAAAAGCAATGTTTTTGGAGAAGGGCCATCAGAACAAAGGAGTGAGGCATTTCCCTCAGTCACAACATCAGACGCTCCATTAACAGATTGACTTAATCTCCTAAACCAAATTAGTTCCTGGAACATCTCGCATTTGCATTCTTTTACTCTTTCTCAAGAACAGTTTCTCTAGCAGTTGTGCAGTTTAAGCCTGTTACGGTATTTTACTCCAGCATTTTCTTAGCACCCCAACACAAATTACATTGTAGCTTGTCTATGGTCAACATCGGCTATGGACAACCACCATGAGGGGAAGTGACCACACCAGGGCTGAAAGAACAGCAATATCATCCTGGGACATTGAAATGCACTTTTTGATACACTGGCTTCCAGGTTAGACTACTGACTTGAAACGGGGTTTCTCTCAAAGTAGGGTTAACTCCAGTTATTCAAATAAAGTAAACACAAGAGGGCAGTACTGAGGACATCAATCCTGCACGTTAGTTTTCAGTCCATTTTCTAAAAACCTGTTAATGGAGATACGGCTCAGTGTCAAGGTTAAGTGGGCAAATGCTATCTACGCTAAAGTCGTTATGGGAACTACCATAACCCTTGCTCATAGTACAACTGTACTCCTTGGATTTAAGCCAACCATAAACATATCCTAGTAATTTTTACCTATCTTGCTTAATCTCCAGTATCTTTATCCTTTCACACTCCCTAATTAACTATCAATTATTTTCCTGAGTGAGATTATAAAAAGTTAAACCCTTCTACCAAAAGTACAAAGACAAATAAAATATAGAACAATACAAACCCAGTTATACAGCATTACAAGTGCAGAAATTCTTCGTGTTGTTGCTCTTCTTTATCATTGGCCCCCAGTAAAAACCATAGCAAAGAATTTAGTTATCCAAAATATTTTGAAGTACTGTGATTAAATTCTTCAGACCATAAATGTAGCCCTCATCCTTTGTGTTGCTGGGAAACACATGAGCAAAATCAATCATTCGGACTTCTACGTTTGCACTTTCCTTGATCTCTGCTGGCATGTGACAGAAAACTTTTTCCAGTTGGGGTATAACGTTTCCATTCAGATGCTCCTGTGTAATGCACGTGCTGCTTTTCCACACGTTGTCTTGCTCCAACTTTTCAACTTTCAGTGAGAGTTGACTGTGGTGCCTCTTAGAATATGCCTTTTTGTGAAGTGCATAAAATTTGGACAAGCCTTTACTTACAGAGGCCTCAATTTTTCCATTCTCTGTAGAATTTATTACATGAATATTATTATTATACTCCAGTATGTCTCCACCTGATAACAGTCCTTTGGGCATTCCTCTCTTCTCTGCCAAGGTGACATCACTCAACCGCACGGCTGTTGCCTGATATGAACCTTCATAAACAAAGAGTAATGAGCTTGCATAAAAGTTGAGTTGCTTCTGGCCCTCAAACCACTCCAAAATTTTTTCAATCTTCTGGATGCTGGCAGCTATCGCATCTTTTCTCAAGCAGTACCCATTGTGGAAGAACTTTGAGATGCCTGCAAGAAATAGACACGTTTTGGGATTATTTTCACCACTGATTTGAAGAAATAGACAGTTTTCTTTCAGGCAATTATTAACTAAATCAAAAGCGAACTGAGAAACTCTGATACCTTCAGTCACCTCAGCTGTATAAGGCCTGCTGTATAATACTACAGATTTGGCTTGGAATATAAATAAAACTAATTAATACATCAATCAAACAGTAGATGAACATGGTTCCTGCTCCCCAGATCATTTTAGCAAGTATCTGGACAGTTTTGGGCAGGACCCATTAAATTCTCCAGGGATAAACAAGCTCAAGCAGCTCTTTATCATGAGCGACAGAGCTGACAAGTTAGTGCCAGCTCTGGAAAGGGGTGTGTTCGTGTCTGTGTATGTGTCCTTCCATCCCCCAGTCGGGGACAGATGAACAGATGTCAATTAGTAACTAATTTGAAATAGTTATCACCACCAAACAGCCGTCTGATGACAGCATATTTATTTGTTGTTCATATAGAGCACTAAATTCTGGCACACAGATTCCCTTACCATCCTTTACTGTTTCCTTTGTCAAGCTCCTCCCATAGTGCTGGTTTTGCGTCTCATAGCTGTCAGATGAGACGTGGTAAACCTGTAAGAAACAATGAGGTAACTCTGTACTCATTTCGAACAACCAGTATTTCTGCAGAGCTGTGAGACACCTTACAGACAGGCTACAAAATCTTTGGGACCCTCTAGCCCCCGCAGAGTTTTAAGTGACTTGCAGTGGTCAGCACTGCCCTCTAGCGCTCTGATCTGCAAAATCCTCCCCCTTCACATCTTTGGGTCTAAGCTACAGCTTTTCTGCATTTGAAAGACATCGTTATGTTGGCAAAAATCGACGTATCTGTTACAGGAAAACACTTCATATGGCACCTGCCTTGAGAAATCAATACTACGACTTGAAACTATCATACTCCTACCCATGTTACTATGAATATTAAATCAGTAAGATGTAACAAGCTAAAAAATTCAATGCAATTATTTTGAAGTTCTTAAAGCTGTAAAAATATTTAGCACAACAGCAAAACAATAAGAAATACTATGATGTGACCAGGAAGGCCCAGCTCCACGAGACGCATCTGAAACTATATTAAGATGTTTCAAATGAGGTTATACTAACTAAATGACAAATGAGGTTATACTAACTAAATGACAAATGAGGTTATACTAACTAAATGACAAATGAGGTTATACTAAATAAATGACAGCAGCCCACCGAAAGCTCGGTTCCAGCCTTGATAGCCGTACATCAGCTCTTGCTTGAAAGGGAGGCAACTCATACGGGTACAGTTTTGTCCATATCAGGAATTGTAAAGCTTAATAACTTAATTCAAAAATGTTTTACATAGAGACACATTTTCTCTCTAACTGAAATAACTTCCATAGCAGTAACGTGCCAGCCAGCCAGGCCCAAGTATAATTTGTTTACGAGAGTGCAGACAATTCTTATTTGCAGAAATAACGGTGTTACCAAGCAGGCAGTAGTCTCTGGCAGAAACTTCACGCTTGGCACTTGTTCAGACCACCCAACCCTGCGGCACCCAGCGCTCTGCCCTCCCTTCATCCACCATAAAAAGAGAGGATCCCACAGAAAGCAAGTCGGGGCAAGGCACCCGCCTCCAGTCCCTCCCTTTGGGGTCTTTTTCTTGCTGTAGCCCATGGAGACAGTCCAGAACAGTGAAACATCAGCACATAAAAAGGAGTGGTAGATGAGCAATAATTAAAAAAAAAATAAGAATTCCCCGCTTTCATTGCAGACCCCCACCCCAAAAACCTCTCTCCCCCATCCAAATCACAACAAGCACAATATGAAAGCACAAGTCCATAACTTCGGCTTCACAAAGTAGCTGGGAAGAAAAGTCACAAATAGCTCTTATTTTGACAAAAAGAAGTAATTAAATTCAGGGTCCCCAAGGAACTTAAACCAGCACGTGGCAATTGATTTAAGCCATCAACCATGAACTGAAGAGGCAGTAAATAATTCCGGTTATTCTAAAGAAGTAACAGTCATAAGCCTGAATCTTTAAATTCACTTGGTAGCAGAGACACTTCCCACTGTTATGATTCCTGTTTCCACTGTTATGTTACTTATAGAAACTGAGGCCCTGATGTCTTTAAGTTGCAGAAGAGCATAGCAAAGGTGAGTTATTCTAGAACAGCATCTGACAAGGGTCACAAAACCAATCATTTTTCACCACTTTTTTTTTTTTTCCCCGAAGCACAAAAAAGAGGTACAGCATGCAACATACGAACCCAAAAACATACAAAAAGTTTGAAGAACTTTTTAAAGAGCCACGAGCCAAAGGTAATTAAGTAAAGCAAGAATAAAATAAATATATTGCTTAGGAAGAGGATCAAGAGTCTGACGACTACATCGAAGTTTTCCCTAGCTGTGTCTTCATTTTAATAATATTAAACATTTTCATCTAGTTGGTCTAGGGGCAGCTTCCTCCATACACCAGCACTGCCACACACTCCTCAACGAATGGTCTTGTTTACTAGAACCTTATCTCTTCCCCGTAGGAGCTAACAGGTTTTGTGACATGGGCACTTGCTCAAAAATGCAGATTATGATCTGCAAGCTCATTTTGTTTCCCAAAGAAACGCTGGAGCAGCATATAAGCCTCCTGTGCTTCAGAGCTGGGTTTCCCATGAAGGAACCCACCCTACCTGTAATAATTTGCACAAAACCATTCCCCCCAGATGGCTTTCTATATAGTTTAAAAGTACCCAGGCAGATGAGTATGTTTTGCATTAGCAGTGCATTTTTAACTATGCAAAATGGTTGATGACAAACTACCAAGTCCCACACACATACCTATAGTGTAATGTATATATTTAACTATCTTGTGAACAAGCGAAGACTCAGAATACCCTTGGTTACCAGTGGGCTTGGCTGCAGGCAATAGCGTTAAGGGGCAACATATATAGATAATCACTAAAGTATTCTCAATGTCAGCCAAAGAGCTGTCTCTTAATACTGCCTCAAGCCTCTTCTCAACTGCAAGGAAGCGACTATTTCAAATATTCCTGGAAAACCTCAACCAAATACAAATACATTAAGCCCCATACTGAAAGCAGAGGAACAGAAACCTGAGCTCAAGCAGAGATGATCTTTCATCAGTTCTTGCTTCACCCTCACCTTCCCCCCCAAAACACAGGGGTGGCTGTGCTGTAGTAGCAGAAGACTGTATTTCCTTATCTACAGACCTCTTGCTTCACCATGCTTTTGTTCACGCTGTCACCGCTACTAATCTGCTACTAACCCTTCCCAAAAGGATATTTGCCTTTGAACCAACCTTTTTCTGTATCCCTGTTGTTGCAGCTGTCTGTGCTAGCCCATCTCTGTCAAAACACTAAACCAAATAAGTCAAATCTGTAACCTTAAGAACACCCAAGAAATGATCAGACAGGAAAATCTCATTTCTTGTCCACCTGCCACAGCTCATTACGTATTTGTTCTATATTCACAAGGAGTTTCACCATACAGCGCAAGACAAAGAAAACTCCTTACCATGACCTGCAAAACATTGTCTTCAAGAAAACTCCTGCTTCATCACTGACAATGTGGAGGCTCCTCCTTGTGTGTACAAGCAGCTCCCATCCCGTGAGGTTTCTGCATAAACAGGACTGGAATCCAGCATGCTAACAGGGTCAGCTTTTTAATTAGTAGTAGTAGGGACTCTGGGCAGCACGTCAAAAAATTCAGATGATTAACTGTCAAGGGAAATTATCCTCAGACTTTCTCAACCTGCATTGGGCTGTTGTTTCCCCACGAGGTGTTAAGTTATTGCTTACGTATACATATTTTATACCCTTTTTTCCAATTACTGTTAGTTCACCTGACGTTCTTGAACTGAGGGAAATGTCGAGCTAAAAGTAACAAGTTGGTCCAATGCGTTCTTTAAAAAAGGTACAACCCTTGCAAGATCTCAACAGTGAGATACACGGGTTGGAAACCTTGCAACTGCGGCTTTAGGAGGTTAAGCGGAAGACTGGATTCAGGAAAACAAACATCAAATGTTATGTAATGTTATTTACCGTAATTCAGTACTGACTTCCATGGCGAGGCAGAAAAACACACACATCGTTCAAATACTTATCTGCGGCAACTCCCTAACTTCCAGAAAGTATAATTTAAATACATACTAATTAAGACTAGCCTGTTTGGTGGAGATACTGCTATCACAAATAAAAATCTCTTCTTAATAAACTTGCAGATCTCCTTCACATTTGCAAAAAATATTAACTAATCCCCATCAACAAAACTGGAAAAAAGATATTTTGAGCAGGCTCGTACAGCACTGCAGTGGGGTACCTGCAGAGCAAAAGCTAACTCAATTGCACGCATGATGTGGACTCCTGCACTGCTAACATTCCTATGCGCTAGCCACTGCCTGGGAAGCAGTTTCCTCATGGAGCTCCCCGGTGCCCGTCCCTGCTCCCCGACATGCCCTGCGAGGGCAGCCCCGGACCTGCTCTTCCAAGCAAGGACACGGAGATTAGATACACGCTCCGATGCTGAGACATCCAGACGCCAAAGGGCTGAACTGTCTACCCCTTGTATTTTTTCCATAAATATACTTAACGGTCACCCCTATTTTACACTTATGCAGGTGAGAGCGAGCCAGTGTTTAAATATTACACAGAGTTTTCTGTTTACAGCAAGGCACCTCCGCGCTCCTAACTGGCATCTGAAGGTCAGTTCCCAGCCTGCTGCCGAAACTGCAGCCAAGCCGAAAGCAGGGAGGTAAGCAGGCAGCACCCCAGCCAACTCAAGGACATTCGACATCAGCATCAGGCCACCACTTTCACAGGGGAAACTCCAGCGCCAGGCCGAGACCCACACCCACACCTGGGTACCTTTTGCCCGGACCTCACGACTGCCCCTATATAAATATACAGGTTTCCTTCACGCCTGAAGAATCCAGGTTTCTCCGCAGTACTGCGATCTCTCAGGGACTGATCCTGCCACAGCAGAAGACTTAAACACTAATTTTTAACAAGCCTTATTTTTTTACTTTTCCAAAAGGAACTAAAACAAGGATTTGAAGAAAAAATAATAAAAGAAGAGATTTTTTTTAAGTACAGTCTCTCATTTGATACTGCTTTATAGTAGTGCTCTGACACTATTACTGCTGCTGAGACATGCCCATTTACCTAAAACCATTTCTCTAAACGCCTCCCCCCGGCTTTTTCTTTTTAAAAAATAGAAAACCAAAGACCTCATGTTGTTGCTCCTAGACCACAAGTGATGAAAGTACACACATCCCTGCTTGCTGCTGGCTAGAAAATTCAGCACAGGACGACGGATGCATCCCTGCTCCCCTGTTCCTAAGACTATACTTACATATTATTCTATCCGTTTTGCTTCTTTCTTTGTTTTTCTGGTGTTTGAGAGAGTGCTTTATATGATTAAGTATACCACCAAATGCTCTGACAATCAACATAAAGTTTTAGTAAGGTCCTTACATAAATAAGTTACAGAATGAAAT
>VFFE01008282.1:5779326-5811633 GCA_008921705.1 Burhinus oedicnemus | reverse complement strand
GGGGGAGAAGAGGCCATCTCTCATCTCATCCATCATCAGCTTTTTCCTAACATAAAGGAAATCTTATCAGCCATAAGGAGACAAGTGGACCAGCTGTCATATACGTGACGAGTCTTTATGTTAGGAAAAATTGCTGGGGAAAAAAAAATATGCCAGGGTACCCATCTGCTAGAACTCACCCTGAATCTCCTGAACTCTACAAATGCAGTACTTCTGAAACATACCCTTCAATCCACTGGACTCCAAGGAATTTCTGCATTTCAGTTCTGCAGCACGGATTCGGCATCGTCAGACTGAGAAACAGATGAGCCGAACGCAACTGCAAGAACCAGGGAGGGAAAGCAGAAAGAGAGAAAAGCGGAGGAGGCAGTGGTGCGCAGAGGTAACAAAGCCAGCACAGAGAACCCAACCAGAGCCTCGGTTTACTGCTCGCTTCAACCACTGCAGACATCTATTTCCAGATTTTGGGGGGGGAACTTGCTTGTTTGGAGGTTTGGTTTTTTTTTCCAGGGTTTTTTGTTGGTTTCTTTGGTTTGCTGCGGGTTGGTTTTTTTTTTAGTTTCATGGGGAATTTTTTTTAGTTTTTGTTTTGTTTTGTCTTTCCTGTTTTCTTAAACATCAAAGCTTGAATTAGATTTATAAATGTAAAAAAACCAAACAGTTCTGGTCATTTTTCACTGTGGAAGAATATGAACACCAGATGCAGGATTTAATAGCTTTATTATTCCTCCCCTCCTAAATCTTGTTATTAACACATCAGAGCTTATGAAAATTACCACGATACTAGAAACGGTTCATAAAGAACTCCTAAAACGGAATCAGCTACAGTCAGTTTTAAAATATCTTGCAGGAACATGTGCTGTAGGTCAGGAAATTCACTTGTAAAAACAGCTTTGGTGAGGTATCTGCATTACTGCATGCAATAGTTCATAGGCACAATGTAAGTAAATGATGGATTATACTGGTAAAGTTTGTAATCACCAATTTGTGCTTTAAAAACATGTTTCAGAAATATTATGGAGTACATGATATTGCGATCAAGATGTTCTGGAAGAAAAAGAAAACCTGCAGAAATCAGGAATTGTGGATTCTGAACGGATTGCGAATCTGAAATGAGATCACAACCCACACATTCTGCTTGTATTCAACAGCATGCAAAATACTCTATTTTTAATACTGCATGCGCTGCAAAGATATTTCTTACATATTTATATGTCTACCACTGAAGTCATATTGCAACTTGTATTTTTGCTATTGGAACCGTACCTTAGTTTTCCAACTTACACTGAAGCTCTCACTACTTTCACAACAAATCTATGTCCTCATCTGTTAAAGAAAGGAACCTCACAACTAAATATGAAATTGGGTTTTTCACCAATGTTATTGGAATGACTGTATTTTCTAAACATGTTTCCATGCATTTTTTATGTCCATTCAGTGCATTAAGATGAATATAGTTTAGCACATGCCAAATGCCAGAACTATGCACGTAAATCAAAGCTCTGCCAGACAGGAGACTCACTTCTTTAAGTCAAACCATACGTACTTTATATATAACCAGATGACTGCTTATTTACCAGTGCATAAAAAAAGCTGTATCAATGGCTTTTAGGGTAAAAACCCACTACAAATAAATTTTGGGGTAAAAACCCCCACCTAGAACATTTTTGCTTGTATCTCTTCCTGACAGCTTATATGATGTGTGCTTTAAAAAACACAAATAACTATCTTTTCTATTTTTCCTGGCCCTCTCTTTCTTGCTGTTCTAAAATAGAAACTTAATAAGCAAACCCACCTCCATGTTAAAAATAACATCGCACTGAGATATTAAAAACAAACCCTTCTACTTTCTGAGTTGTGTTATACCATGTTTTGTCCAGCAAACACTAGCAATCTCTATCCAGTGTGTTAGCTGTTACAGGCAGTAAATGCCTGTACAGGAGAGTGTTTTACATTACAGCCAGAATCTTGCAAAAATAAAGCAAGCAGACAGGCAGAGAGCACCCCGTAATCAAAAGGCGGCAAGCTGAGCAGAGAAAATGCCTTGTGAATTTTGACTTTGCTAAGTGTTGCGTGAGGGGAGGAGGAACCTTTGGAATTCTTTTTGGAAAATAACTTCAACATGCAATTTGGTACCAAAGGCACAAAACAAATCTCATCTGGTTAAACACCGGAGGGGAAACGGCAATGTTTAGGGGAGCCATCATTATACATACAGTTTCAATGAGGGAATCGGAAGGATTTCTGCAACAGGATAAAGATACCAGTAAATGATGATGCTAGAAACAATAGTCACAAGCAAAAATACCGTGGAAGCAAGCACTCGTTCCTTTGGCACTGTCGTGAAGCAAAGGATGTGAAGTACACTGTTTTACACATGAGATAAGGAAGGTTATGTAACGACACCAGCCAAATCCAAAGCTATAATCTCCAGCCTTCCTTCTCCATCTAAACTGTTTGACTGGTTTTTGACTTGACTCCCACGTTCTCTCTCATAGGCTTACATAATTACTGTTCATGACCACTATAATTTATAGCTGTAAAAGCTTATCTCAAGACAGACTTAAGGCTGAGAGCCTAGGCAATTAAGTACAAAACATTACAGAGATACTAGAATTATTTCAAACAATGGTGCAATCTGTTGCTGTTGCTATCTAACAGCAAAGGGGAAGCTTATCAATGTCTTCAGCCATTTATGCTTGTTGATGCAGAGCTTGAGAAGCCCTGGCTTTGGGTATGCAAAAAGGAAAACAAAAATCTCGTATCAAAAAGGAAATTATTCCTGCGCCAATCATAGCAGAAAAAAGTACTTTAAATGCATTGCACCAGGAATTCATTACTGACATCAACACTTTTATGTTACTGATGCATAAACATTCTGTACAGCTTTTCTTTAGGTTGAAGTTTTACAGTAGCCAATATACAAATATTGAATCTTCATCTTTCTCCTCACCTAAATTAAGGAAATGTAACAGAGTTGGTACGGACATCTGCAGGGCCTTAATCCATCTCAAATTAACCTTCAAATGACAGTTGTTCCTCCAGCACGTAAGCACCAAAGACGTTTTCTTCTGGTGGAAAGCTTTTTTAAATGCAGAACGTAAGCAGCTATTTATAACTACCTGCATCACCTCTCAGAGCTAACTTACTCTTCACTAAATAGAAAAATTACACAAAAATTATTTTTATTAAAAAAAAAAAAAATCAAGATAAAAATTTGGAGAGGATACAGCTCATTATTAAATTATTACAAAGACTGGTTCAGTAAGAAAATATCTGATGTAAGCCTAAAGGTCAAAAAAATACTTTGATAATTTGAAATACTTGCTATGTGAGAAGAATTAATTGCAGCTACGTTCAGTTTTAAATAACTACAGTCTGTCCCAACCCCTTTCTCGTATACATCTGCAGAACTCAGGTGGCAAATAGATTCCCAGAAGGGACACAGCCAAGTTAAACACTTGTTGTGAACAAGAGCAGTGTTTTGGAACATATTTCACACAACAGTTGATACCAGTACTACAACATATTCAGATAATGCTTTATTTACGTAAAACTCAAGAGGACTGTCATTTGCTACAAAAACTAGCCGCTGTATCTGGTGTGGGAGAACAGGCCAGAGCGCAAGCTGAATTTGAAAACAAAACAAGTTCTTACCCTCATGCCAAGTACCAAAAAGCCAATCTCTTCCATCAGCGGGTACTTGCTGACCTGCTGCTGTATCTTCTCAGCTGAAGCATACGGATCATAACTTTTCTGACCTATTTTTACATCCATTATGCAAGGCTTATTAAACTTACGGGTCACATCTTCCAGTTTTAGATACATATCTGTTAAAAAGATAAAACCTTCATAAACAGTGGGTCAAAGCAAAATAATTATACAGTTTCTGCTGAGCTTCTGTGGAGGAAGGAGAATAGTGTAAGGCTTAGCATCACGTGAGCTCTTTAAGAGTCAAATTTGTCTCTGAACACAGACTAAATCACAGTCATTGACACCCACAAATACTGTTGGCATTAAATTCAAAATGCCTTATTGTTTAGAAAATTGTATACAATTAAAGTGTGTTAACATTGCACTCAAATTCAAATTATTGCCCAGATGAATTCATTAGCAGCTTTTATTAAGCCATTAACATACTTCAAATAGCATGAATAAGCACATACAAATGCAGGTTACTACATGGCTGGTTTTGCAATGGAGATGGCGTTTTCTTTTGCTGTGTGAAAGGGCTAGAATTAAAACAGCAATTTTTCTTTGTGTCATTTTAAAAATGAAATTAATATTTCAGAGTCCTACCCTACAGTGGCCGAAATGCATCTCATTTTTCTTCTTTTTATCCCGCTCCCATCTGTACTTATTCCTCATGGCACACCTTTTGGTGAAAGCACTCCCCAAATCCTAGGCTGCCTTTCATCCATTTCCAAAAGTCCCTTTGGGAGGGTGGGTGGACCAAAAAACCCCAAGCCCTTGGAGTGCCTGAAGATTTAAAGGAGTATCCAAAACCTGGTCAAACTGGTTTATGCTTTTCTCCAGTGCAGGCAAGAGACTATTACCAACACGATCTACAGCACCAATCATCAGAACACAACAAGAAAACAAACTTCTGTAACTGCTTGACTCGCAGACAACTCTGCTTGGAGGAAGCTTGCACAGATCTCCAGCCCTTGCCAGGGCACGATATGCACCAAGACAACACACACCGTTAACATACGCCTCATTCTTCACACCCGCTTCTGCAAATCTGCTTGTTAGCAGGTCACAAACTTCACATTAAAGTTTGTTTTTAATTCCAAGTACAGCCTATTCCGTGAGTGTATTTCTTTGGCTTCAATGCAATCCGAATACACAGAAACATTGTATTATTCCCCATTCCTGCAGCATAATCTAAAATGGGATTGCCAAAGAAAGCAAAACCAGTTTAAGTTTAAAGAGAGATGAGGGACAAAGTGCCTTGTTTTGATAGCTGTACAGACAGGTAACAAAACCTGTTAGAGTCAAGAGAAAGGGAACAAGCAATGTCCCATTTCTCCTGAACAAGTAGAAACACCTTCTTAAGGATATGAAATGAACTGGATTTTATTACTTTAGTAAGTCCTACTTAGAGCTTCAATTTTTACACCATGATGATCGAATGTCCCAATTCCCTAAAGTACGTGTTTATTGATCTGAAGTAGGTTTGGTTTAATCCTTAGATGCCTGCTTTATGTATGAATGGGACTAACCATGTTGTTAATGTAAAGTCATTCTCAGGAAAGCAGGTCAAACCAATACACTATTGAAAAAATATCCAGTCTTCTACTAACTCACTGTATCAGCTTGCATTACTTTTCAACGTCCTTTGGACTACAGAATCAATCCAGCTACAGCAAAAGGAGCTTCATTATAGACTAGCTCACCCATAAACCAGGTTTGTTAACTACAACTGCAGGGACATCCAACCTAAAATAACTCATGCTTAACTTTGAGAGGCCACAGGCAGCAAACATACTCGATATTTGCTCGCTAGATATCCCTTAAGGAGAAGCGGGACAAATACTTTCCCGACCAGGAAGTGTATTCTGTATCGCCTGAACTGCAGGAGCCACTTATCCTATTCAAAGTTTTTATACACAGGTCTAATTTAGTCAGGTATTAGCACAGCTCAGAAAACGGCTACAGTCCTTCACCACCAACTCCAAAATGCTTTGGATTATGTTGCGAGCACCTCAAACTGTTACAAATACAAAATTATACAAATTGCAAGTTACCACAAATTATACAAATTGCTTAGATGCAATGTTTTTATCAACCCTAAAATATAACTGCATATAGAGTAAAACATCTATTTCCATAAAGCAATGAGAAGTGAACCCACAAAAACAACTAGCTCAAAAAGCAGAACTTAAGTCTCCCAAAACCTAGCATATTTCCCTTCAGACAACATGCAGGCAAGATAGTCGTGCTCTTTCCACCCAAGGCATTTGTAGAGCACCCATGGTTATCCACTGTCCCCTGCTCTACTCGTCCAAATCTCTCTTTTTAAGCATACAGCACCAACATTCAGAACCTCCAAAATACTGAACGGTTCTAAATACCTGTCACTTTTTAGTTCCCCATCCATTTCAGACCTTTTAAGCTAGAATGTCTCCCTTACTGACCTCCTAAAAATGTAACAATTTCTATTTGAAAAAAAATAAGCATTAAAATAACTCAGGAGCTAACGCTAACCCTGGGATATAGTAATTATTTGGCAAAGCCTGAGAATTATCCAGAAATTACTCATTTCTCTCACACTTTTTGGAATTATTATTTAAGTCTTCATTGTTAGCTAACTGCTAGCTCAAAATTAAGACCATTACATCTGTTCAATGCACACCCCCACACTCAAAAAGCTTTTTGTCCTTGTGGGGAGAGCAATGCCACCACAAATAAAGCATTACACCAAGTTATATTTTGTCATTACAGCTTCAGAAAAAATGCATCAAGTGTTTACGCTTCGTTTTTCCTGGCAGCGTTTTGTTCTTGTTTGCATTGTGCTCTAGATCTATGGTCTACTAAAACAGACCCCAAAACCCCAGTATCAGAAGATGTCACAACTTTCAACAGTTAACCCCTACAATATCTTGAAGCATTAAGACTAAGGCAAACAAAGTAAGCTTCAGGTTCAGGGGCTCTCATGGTCTTTGAGGGTCTGACCTCAAGGTCATCAACAAGTCTGCAGTTGAGCCTAGATAACTAGAGAGCTCTCCTTCCTCATTTTGTTAAACAAAACAAACAAACAAAAAAATGCAGATTTTTCAAGCAGTTTTCTAAATTATTATGGAGTACACTGCTAACCCAACGTGCTCCTGAAAACCATGCATTCGCCATCTGAGAACAGGTTAAATTAAAATCCCCTGCTGAGAAAAGAATTCATAAGGATTTTTGTATCTTAGATTTGGTAGATCATCCTGACTATATATTTCAAAGATTTAAACGAATCATTCCTCAGAGGCTTGCCCTCCCCTTTTTTATTTTTCAGTAGCAGGAAGATGTGGCTTGACATATTATTTACATATTTTATTACACTCCCAAAGGAGACAAACCGAAAGACCACCAAAATTCGGCAAGTATGCGTGGCATGAACCACTGTGGACTTCAGCACGTACATGCTGATGCATTCAGTCCTCACTGGAATAAGAAGTGACAAAATAACTTGAGGCATTTGACTTCTTCTCATAACTTACAAGGCATCTCTCAAAACATATGAATAAGCAGGGAGAAGCCTCAGTTGCTCCTAGCAATAAGAGAAGAAAAGAAAGGTTTGAAGCTGGCTTATATTTATGTATCCTGTTGTCAGTTTAGGCAACAAAAATTAGAGCACAGTGTGAAATAAGCAGCAATAAAATTTCTTTAAAAAAAATATGCAAGGGCAACAAGTAGGCAGCAAAACCCAGAACTCTCAGCAAGAGATATAAAAAGCTTAACATGGCTCCTGCATCTTTTCCACCTGTTTATTAATAAACTCCAAAAGCCCACAATGCCAATGAACCCAAAATTCAAATCAAATTGTCGCACCCCGATTTTAGATTAGCTGAAGGGGATGCAGTGTCATCCACTCTAACTGCAGCTCCTATGCAGCAGTACTAGGTATGCGATTTCAGCATAACAGGAGAGTTATTTTACAAATTGTATTGATACTGTGAATATCAGTCCACCTTTTCTGTCACACTTCCTATATTCTCATTTACACTTAATACATTTCACCCCTTTTAGCTAGCAATTTCATCCACTCATCTACATTTTCAGCCTAGAAGACTGATGCTTCTCCCTAAATGTTTCTCTAAGAAAATAAACTCCTTGTGCTCTCCGCCTTACCCACCACAGTTCCTGCTTACCTGTTACATGGAAACTCAGAGACGGTCACAGATCAAGTTCAGAGTGGTCCTAAATCAAGTTACTCTGGTTTATTTCTACCACAAGCCTACGATTCTCTACATGTCTGTATGAACCCTACTCAAACTCTCAACCCTCTACTCAAGGTAACAACTACGACACTACACATACAAGACACCATTCACCAAAGAGCTCTCCTTCTTCCTTATCTCATAAATAAAAGAACTTTATATGAAATGGGAACACCAATGGCCACCCTCTCTCTGCCCTGGCAGACAAGCCGCTGTTCCTGCACACAAATGCTCTTAGAAAATACATACATATAGTTCACAACATGCAGGAGGCACACTTTGGTAACTGATAGATTGTTTAATTTAATTTTTGGTTTTTTTACAAGTCACCTATATCCAATTTAGCGATAATAAGGAATTATTGGGTTCACTACTCAAATGGTGCCTGGAGCTGTGCGCCCAGAGTCTGTAGAGCAGTGACTGCCAAAGGAAAGATCTGGCTTCCAGTGTCAAGACTGCAAAAACTTATAAATACATCCTCAGTCTAGACTTAATAACTAGATACCTTTCTAGCAGATAGAGTCTTTCCTCTAGCGTCACTGGGACACCCCGCAGCAGCTAAGCATATCATTCAATCTTTTGAACTAGACCTTAGTCCACAGCTAATTTGGGGACCCATCCCCCATTTCCCCAAAACAGCCTCTCCTCGGTCTCCCTCCTCTGTGTGGTTACTTCCCCTCTTCCTATTTTTCAAAACTTCATTTCCTACTTTTTACGCAGCCTAAATGCACCACTGGTGATTCATTTCACCTCTGGGGTCTTCTTGTGCCAAGTACCGATGTGCAAACACAGAGGTTTTCCTTCACACCTGGCATTAACAAAACTGCATTTGCAAAAATACCTGCTAAACAACAGATGACTTCCAACGTGAATGGCTACCTCCTTAGCTTTGGATGTACCCAGCACGCATGCATTCTGTTAAGCTCCGTCATCTCCGATGCACTTGATTTCTATCAAGACCACACAAAACTCATTAAACTACAGATAACAGAGTTGGCAATGGAGTGTTTTGTTTGAACCCCCACCATAGCTCTCCATGAAGAGGGCTCCTGATAGTGTATAGTCTTTTTGAGAAGCAAAACAAAATCAAAAGTTACCCTTCCTTTAAACAGTTCTTCCTACTGGCTACGCCTGGACTTCTGGTGGAGACCTGCCAAAATTCAGCCCCAGCGTGCACAGTCCTAGCTAGTGAATTCCCAAGGTAAACTAGGGATGTGTTGAATTACTGTATCTTGGCTAGACCATGTATTTTTACATCTTAAGATCCTACTGTGAATAGAAAAAATTGATTTGCAGTTTTGGAGGGGACGTGAAGCGAGCTCCATCACATATACAAAATTATACGGGAAGGAAAAAGACGGCTCCAGTAGAGCTATTTGAGTTAGTGCCAAATATGAAAGTGTGAAGGCAAATCTGAGCCAAGAAAGTGCTGGCTACTACCACAATCCTCCTTGCATTTCTTTTCACAGAGTTTAGACAGTGTCTTTGGACACCGTCTTACTACTCTCTTTGGAAAACAAGTCTATCAAGTGGCAGCATAAGCAAAAGATGACAGAGTTATATTAAAGGAGCAAAAAGATAACAGAGTTATATTAAAGGAGCACAGTGTCTAGTTTTGGTGCATTTAAATAGACTCAACAGCATTCTTTTGTTTCTGTATGTTCCAGAAGCTCTGTTTTCCCAGTGTGAATAAGAAAGAGCAGAAGAAAAAATAGTTTCTGTTTTAAATGCATCAATAGTATCTGTTTTCTCTTGAAGAGAAAATTTTCCAATTGCCCTCCAAAAATACCACCTTCTTCCTGACTCCTAACATGTAATACAAACACAAAGTTAAGATACCAGAGCTTTGTTCCATTCCAACCAGTAACAGAGGATGACAAGCAGAGAGCTCCCCAGCAAGGTCCCCGCTGAAATAACTGCTTTCTATGATTTGGCACGGCGATGGGATCCAACCTCTGGAGATCCAGTAGCAGATTCCAGTTTGAACACCTCCCCCTAGGTACCAACCTATCCATTTTTCCTTCCTCGCACACCCACACAGTGCCTGTCTCTTGCTCTGATGGCCTGACCAGACATAAACACGCAACCAGCCCACTCCTCCAACGTGACCTGGACCAGAGCAGCAGCTCCGGGGCAATATGCATCAGGTCCAGCTGCTGAGGACATGTGTGCGGCACAAATGGCCACGCCCCATCTGCCCTGGGAGGAAGAACCCAAAGACCTGATCCAGCCAGAGGACTGCAAACTGGAACCAGTTGTTAGAGGGAACATGAGTGCGTTACAAAGCAAAACCAAAAACCCCAACCCTACGGAGCTCGCAACTGCCAAAAATCAGTCTCCAGAAGATTTTTCCAGGAGGTTTGGATTAACAGATAAAATTAGAACAGTACCATTTGGTGCAGTAGGTGGTGACCAGACACCGAAGTATTTTGGCAGATATTCCCGCAGCTCCAGAAGAATGCTGTCGCAACAGTCAGAGTCATAAACCTGAAATAAATTAGGGAGGGGTGGAGAGATCATCAGTTCAAAACATTCATTTTATACTTCCAATTGTCCCATAATTATAATTTCTTACTGTCTTTGTTTTCATGTGTTTAAGATTTTTACTTTGCATTTAAAAAAACATACAAAATGAAGATGATAATTATCACAGTCCAACATAAATGAATGGTATCTTTTCTTTCAAATTTCAAAGCGGAAGAGATGAATCAACTCTAACTAAGAATAATGTATGGCTTAACTTGAATAAAAATTTCAACTATAACTGTTAGCATTGAAGCCTGTTTAGAGAAATGGGTGTTCTCCCATCCTGGATCCAAGACTGTATAGGATTACTACATTGTATCGTATAGCCAAAGCTTTTTAAGTTATATCAGGGAAAACATACAAGCTGAGACTGGATAGTATTTCCTCATTTCCTCCAAAACAACTCATCCTGCAACTACATCGCACAAACAACATGCAATTCAAATTTATTTTTTTTTAATTTGCTTTAACGCTTTCAACATTTTTTTCAACTTCCGTAAGAAAAAACAAGAACAGTTTGGGAACAGCAGCTGGTTTATATTCCTGAAGGAGTAATTCTTTGCAGAGTTAAAACCAAGCCTTGGATACTATCTGCTACGGAATCGCATGACTGTCACCAGTTTGCAGTGTTGTTGTGAAGAGGTTTTCAAAACCATTCCCTCGACCAGATTCCCCAAATCCCACCCGATGATCTCGTTACAGAGATAGGGGATCGCCTCCAGCACGGCTCTGCAGATTAGAAGATCTACGTCCACACAAATAGAGTTTACAATGATTATTATTGCGTTTAGGAACCATCTCATCCTAATCCCCTTGCAGCTATCCCGGTTCTGATGCTATCAGACTTGTCTCCTGTCCCTCAGCAATACCGACAGACACCGCGCACGAGTGATGGGACAAGCAAACAATTCTGCTTTTGCTTCAGTACACAATGCACAGGACTGCAGTCAGAGCCTGCTGCAAAATCGGAAACAATGCAAAAAATTATTTAAGGTGTTAAAGAAAGCTCTGCAGAGTTGGCTCAGCTCATTGCTTCGAGATGCACATTTAACCACGGTGGGAGAATATCTTGTGATTGAAACTACAAAGGGCAGGTATCACAAAATATATGCCTTTAGCATTGTAATATTAATACATCTAGGGAGAAAAACACCCCGGACCTGAAGCCCAGCTACTATTTTAGAGCATCAAGGCAAGCCTCGGCTACGATCAGGGATGCCATGTAACTCTAGACAGAGCCTCATGCAGCAGCAGAATGTTAAAATTAGTCAGTGCAGGTTTGTGCTAAATTTAGGTTTCATCGCAGAAACCTCAAACCGGGCAAACTCAAATCACCCACGTGCTTCAAATACAGAGTGCTGTTCCACTGCCCTTCGGGCACATCTAATCTGGGGCTCTCCCGGGCTTGTACCAGCCGCAATTCTGACACCATTACTGGGCAGTGACAGAGAAGGTGATACAACCAAACCCACACCGACTGTACGCTAGCGCATTTAATTTGACCCATTCCTTTAACTGGCTCATGGTATAAGCCCCATTTTAAAGATCCTGAGGAGGGGGCTGAATCCCCAAAGCTCAGACCACGCAAATAGGTGCACAGCATGATGCAAAACACTGACCTCCACCCATCGCCGCACCCTCTACCACTACCGTTGCTACCTTAAGCGCACAAAAGTTGCTGGGTGTGGGTATCTTACAAGTCCCGGTGTCACATCACAGGGCACTGATCTCTCTTCACGCATCCTGGTTTGACAAGCTGGCATCCCCTCTGCGGACTACAGGTAATTGTACGTCTAGGCCTGTTTTTCCTCTATGTTAACGCAAGCTGGCAGGCCGATACTCTTGTGCTCTAAGACAGAAAAACTTGCTTGTCCCCGGGATCAGTGGCTGCTGTGTATTTTTATTTATGCAACATTTCTTTGCTGAGCCTCAGATGCTGCCAGCAGAAAACAGTGCTTTCCTCAGAAGACTGCACTGTAGTTTGATCTTACTAGCTTAAGGAAGAAGGAAAAAAAAAAAAAAAAAAAAGGAGGGAGAGAAGAGAGAGTGAAAAATTAGCACCATGCAGATGCTGAGGCACAGACCTATCCACTACTACCTTTTAGAAGAGAGTTCCCTGTTCTCCACAGTACAGACGGCTGTTTCTGGGCCAGGACTCCACGCACTGACTGATGGAATTACTTCACGCTGTAGGTATTTTCAGACAAGCAGTACAAAGCCAATTTTTGTTTACTGTGGTAGTTTATTATCATAGAACCTCATAGCCAAGACAGGGAATTAATTGCATTGCACCCAGCACAAATACTCTTCTCCCAGGTGAATGTAAGCAGTTCTGAGAGGCAGCAACCATCATGCAGTATCACAGCCCTTACATGGGAGCAAGTATATATATATTTAGGACAGGACAAAGAGGAGAGAGATGGAAGCAAAAAGTGCAGCAGACAAGGAAGAGAAACACTGAATGCAACTGAAAGAACAGGCAAACACAGAAGAACTTGTTTGCTTAATTTATATGCAAAAAAAAAAGACTGAGAAAGTGACATGTCAGGAGACCACTTCCATTTTTTAGAAAGAGACAATATACTCTTGCTTTGACTTGCTTTTTAATCATCAAGATTAGGGTCCAGTATTAAACACTTAGCACGTAACTACGAGTATGCTCCTGTGTATTTCAAATAGTAGGACACAATAAAGCTATTCAGCTAATTTATAATGGGGTGTAATAGCCCAAAGTCCGGGCCAAATGGGGAAAAGAGCTCCAGGAGTTGTATCTTCCAAGCAGTCTATCCTTTAATACACTGATATAAGACATTTTAAATGGAGACAAAACTCACAGTAATGCATTGTTTGGTATCATTACTTCAGCATAACAGAACTAAGTGCATTACTTCTGTTTCTCAAGAGTTATCTTGCTCCCAGAAACAGTAATAAACTCCCCTCACGAGTCTGACGTAACATATACAAAGCACTTTATTTGACCTTAATATAGACCTCAATCTCAGCTTGTAATGTATTTGCATGTCAAACAAGAACAAGCACTCAGTTAATAAAGATCAGAGGAATTCATTTGGTGTGGGCAAAGCAACAAAACCAGACATTTCAGGAATTATGCTCATCAGAGAAGGGGCCTTGTGAACAGCACTGATGCCATGGGCATTTCTTCTCATCTCATACAACCTGGTAGCAAACTACACATTTAGACGTTATTCAGAATGCCAAATATAAATGTATACATGACAAAACCACCCCTAAAATTACACAGGAAATAAACCATGCACCTCGTGCCCCAAAACGTACAGCCGGAAAACTCGTGGAAGAGACAGGTTATCACCTACCCCAGAACAACCTTCAGAAATAAACCATTGTGTTTTTACTTATATCAGCAATATTCCAATTTCATTTCAAGCAGCTGCACTTTTTTTTTTTTAACGCAGCAACAGGTCCGCTTCTCCAGCATACACTGACAAGTAGAAGTTATTTCTGCTTTACTGGTAACTGTACATAAAGTCTCCATCCAACAAATCAAGAACTGCAAAACAATTCAGTGTCAGCTCAGCCAGGGGAGGTATCCGTTCTACAGATCACAGGCTACATTCTTCCAATAGCACAAACTGAAGACATAAAATGTAGTAACTGTTGGGCTTAAAAGCAAGTAAACAGGATGCTGACATTTGGAGGGCTCACAACAGGACCATTACAAATTACAGCAACTAACTCATATGCCCCAGATACGTCCTGTGGCAGCTCAGACAGTGTAATAGACACCATGAAGTCATAATTTCCAGTTACTCAGGACTTTTTAATTCTGAGGGAAATTTACCATCCCTTAGTTTTTAATCCAAAGTACACTCTGTTTGTTTTGATAAGTCTGATCCAAACAGATCTGTTTTTTAATGCAAACAGGGGCTGCTTGGGAGAATGGGAATGTTCTTTTCCTTACTTAAAGCAACATGACATTTGAAGGGTTTTTTTTGTTTTCTTAAGACTAGGTAATCACATAAATGACAGAGGGAGGGCAAAACAAATGTTTAAACTTCAACAGGAAACTAGTTCTGGCAGTACAGACCCGTGTTCAATTGTCCTGATCAAAAAATACCACTTTGACAGAAACGTAGTCTAAAGAGAACCTTCTAAAGTACATAAAAGAGTCGATTTAAAAGAATATATATTTTAAATTCACACTTACTTTAAAGCTTTTATTTTAAAGTAGGAAACTTTAAATGTCAGAGTAGGCATGTCAGTCTGAAGCATCCCTGAAGGGACAGTAGCACTATGGCTTGCAGAGCCTCAGGATACACAACCAGCTGCCAACATCAGGCACAGTTCAGTTTCAGTGGTTTTTGGGGGGTTCTTGAGGAGTGGGGAGCAGTTAATAAGTCATGCGCTTAAATTAGCAAATGCAAGATTTAAAGATGATAGTGCAACCTTAATTCTGTCTCCTAATGTGTATGCATTATATTACAGACTTTAATTACCTGAGCGCACACTGCATTTCCCTCCAGACTCCTAAATCACCCAGTTACACCAGGCAAGCGCAAGGGCCAAAAAATTGAGGTTGAAGCAGCAGCTGTGAATTTAGCAATTCACAATCCAGATAGGCCTGGCTTCTTTCTCATAGTACCATCCTGTTTTGACTTGCCAGCGTCCACAGTATGTGTTTCCACAAATATGACTGGAATTGAGCCAGCCCTGCTTATATTCAAAATATCTGATACAAGGAGAATTCCAAAAGTTAAATATTTGTGAATGCTGTTATGCTAAATGTTATTATACTATCCAATATAGAGCCGTACTATACGCGAGATTGTAATCATTATTCTCACAGAAGGTAACTACAGAAAGACCAAGAAAAGCTTACAACAAATCAGGATCTATTCCCACAATCTGATCATGTAAATGGATTTTCAAACAAGAAAGGCACACACTTGTGACAATCATATCTTCCTTCCAGGAGTTGGGGGGAAAAAAAAAAAAAAAAAAGGCAGCAAGGAGTTAGCCATCTTGTCTTCCAAAAAATGAAGGCTGTGAAAACAAGCTTCAAAAAAATCTCACAAAGAGATACTTATTTGGTGATGTTTATCAAACCAGCCATTCTCCAACAATGCCAATAAAACAGTAGCTCTTATTTTATCCACTTCCACATGTTTTGTATAGTCAAATTTAGGCTGACCCTAACAAGATTTGCAGCCCCAGGCATAGAATCATCTTTACAAGAGGCAAAGCAAACCCTGACCCATTTCTGAGGATGTGGCAGAGCTTCGAAACTTCAGCAGACAGAAGAAGAACCCGAAAGGCAGCAGTCGGGCACAGCCACCAGCAGCAACGCCGAACAAATACCACGGTGGAGCCGCAAGCAAAGAGCCGCAGACACCATACGCAGCGAGGCGCTGTGAAACAGTCAGAGGTAAGTTGGGTAGAGACAGATCATCCAGTCCCTCTTTCTTTCCGATAACCACTTAATACAGAGGCAAGGCAGTAAAGTATTTTGGAAGACATAAGCCAGCACGCCACCCTACCCCATCACAAGGGAGAAAAGGGTTGTTTCCCCTCTTCGCAAGACAGCAAACTCGCATCTCATCTTTCATCCCATGAGATTCCTGGGCAACTAAAGATTAAGAACAAAGCAAGTTTAAGTTATTTACTTTACCCACAGCCTGCCTCTATAATTGCTGCAAGCCACCCAGCTGAGCACGGAGCAGGGTAGTGGGCATCAGGGCCTTCTTGGTCAAAATTGCAAAATTAGAGACCATGTTTCATCACAAATCTCTTGCCGCAGAACTGAGCTTCCTCTTGGCCTTCAGTCTCTCCTATGTTCACAACTTGCTAGCACAATCAGATGTTATCTTTCAGCTTTAACTGCTTAAGAGCTAGAGTCTTCAATGAACCTGAGAGCTCTTTGATGTCAAAGATAATTCTATCAGGATGTGCAACAAAGCCTGATCCCTCAGGCACCACAATCCCATTCATCTTTTTCTTTTTTTTTTTTCTTTTTTCTTTTTTTTTTTTAAAAAAAAAAAAACCCAAGCTGTTAAAGGTGATACTCAGGAAAGTGTAGGAAGGTGTAATATTTACATTAACAGCGCGAACACCTCTTAAGCAGCCTCCTAAGTAAGTTATGGGACTCCTAGGTGAATATAGTCCAAAAGTACATGGCAAATTGCACATCAAGGTCTCTACTCCAGAATCTACGTTCCTTTGGTTCAGTTATATTAATTTGCACGTACGACAAACTGGAGCAGAGCTCACATTAGGAACTCTCCACTAGAGGCCAAAATAAAGAGAACATAGCCTAAAAAGAGTGGTTAAGACATACTACTGTTGGTCATCTGATAAGGAAGTTTCAATTTTAACACACTCAATACTTCTTCCCCTGTTCTTACTTACTCTTACTCTTCCTTCTTAGCTTGACACCACTTACTATTCACCCAATAGAGCTGTAGTGACACTGTCCTGAAGTTACCTACTGCAAACGCTCAAGCTACCAGCGGCCAGAGAGATTCAGCACATTTCAAGGCAAAAAGTCAAGTCGCTTTGCCAATTCACACCTCCCTTGGAGAAGTACGGTACAACCAGTTTTCTCATCTATCTGTACAGCTCTTGTGCCAAAAGACACCTCTGTTACTGCAATGCACGAAGTGGTGGTACAACATGAATATGGCTTACCAATTTTAAGGGAAGACACACCTGGTCAGAAACCACCTTGACAGATCCAAATCCTCACAGATGCAAAAGCATGTTGAACAAAGACAGCAGCTGAAGTGTCTTCATACAAACTTTCTGCTCCAAGATTTTTATTTTTTTTAAAGCAACTCCAACTATTTAAGAGTTCAAGCTTAAATTATCACTGGAATTACTGAAAGAAAAGTAAAATGGTAGAACAATAGGACAAAAGGGAAAATAAGCCAGTATCGCTGTCCCACTTTTGGAGAACATTAATAAGCATTACCCTTTGTTTCTGAAAAGCTATCTGATCACAGCTGAAGATTCAAGCTAGGGAGTGAGAGACAACAAGGGGTGGGAGGAGCCCTGAAGCAGTTATACTTAAATAGGCAAAATTTGATTTTACATTTCAAAGTGGGGACAAGTCCTGACAGACAGAAGCTGGGTTGGTTTTTTTTTTCCTAATACTGCAAGAGGCAGCCCTCACAATGAATTTACTGCAACATAACCCTAAAGGTCCAGTTTCATGGTAGTTCAAGTCAGCCCGAGCCAGGGCTACCACGGACCCACACACATTTTTATCCCATCCCCTGCAGTAATGCCAGCACCCAGCTGCTCCTACAGCCTGCTGAGCACCTTGAGCTGGCTCACCACCTAAGCGCCCGGCCAAGAGACTCTGTTTAAACTGCTGTTTAAGTACATCTATCATCAATACCTCCAAAATGCTTAAGATTATGTCTTTATCTTCCTTTAAAGACACCTGCTTGTGTTGCCCTTAATTTTGACAATTTTATTCATCTAAATTATTTGCATTTTATCAGCAACTGTGTCTTTTATCATCTCCTAGTATACCCTACCCCTTATTCCAGAATACTCAACTCCACCTGCAGCCGGGTGTCAAAACTGATCATTTCAAGGGCTAGCCCGCAAGTGTTACGTCAGATTTATAGTCTCAGTTTCTACACAAAAAGCTCCGCCACCAGCAACAGGCTCTACTTTGTGATGAGAACACTTGCCAAGACGGAGGCAGCTAGTAATAATAATTTTTTTTTTTTCTAATGGACAGAGAAGAATGGCACCTACTAACAGGAATTTTAGTTGATAGCTTATCATTCTGGGAAAGTATGCAACAGCTCCTTCCACAAAGACTAAAAATAACAGCCCCAAAAGCTATTCCGATGTTTTCTACCCAAGTAGAGGGGTTATCAGTAGTTAGAGAAGATACACTAACATCAAAACAGCTGTTTTGTAATAACTAGCAGTATTTTTTGGTTTGCTTTGAATAATTAACTCTTTGGAGTCCAACCTACAGGTAGCCTATGCAAACCCAGAAGTTACAGGATCAGTTATGAGCCTGCATCTTAGAATCATAGAATCATTTAGGTTGGAAAAGACCTTTAAGATCATCCAGTCCAACCACTGACCCTACTCTACCAGGTCTGCCACTAAACCACATCTCTGAGCACCACATCTACACGACTTTTAAACACATCCAAGGATGGTGACTCAACCACCTCCCTGGGCAGCCTGTGCCAATGTTTGATAACTCTTTCAGTGAAAATTTTTTTCCTAACGTCCAGCCTAAACTTCCCCTGGCGCAACTTGAACCCGTTCCCTCTTGTCCTATCGCTAGTTACTTGGGAGAAGAGACCAGCGCCCATCTCACTACAGCCTCCTTTCAGGTAGTTGTAGAGAGCAATAAGGTCTCTCCTCAACCTTCTCTTCTCCAGACTAAACGATCCTAATTCCTTCAGCCGCTCCTCATAAGACATGTTCTCCAGACCCCTCACCAGCTTTGTTGCCCTTCTCTGGACACGCTCCAGCACCTCAATGTCCCTCCTAGACTGTGGCACCCAAAACCGAACACAGTACTCAAGCTGCGGCCTCACCAGCGCTGAGTACAGGGGCACCATCACTTCCCTACTCCTGCTGGCCACACCATTCTTGATACAGGCCAAGATGCCATTGGCTTTCTTGGCTACCTGGGCACACTGCTGGCTCATGTTCATGTCTTCCTTTCACTCACCAGTCTGCTGGACAAGCACAGCAGCTGTCACTTCCCAAACCTGTGAGCAAGCCCCCTGCTCGCCATTGGCAAGAAAGGAAAGAAGCAGTGCTAACTTGTGCTAGAACACAGGGGAGGAAAAACTAAAAAGAACAGTAATAATAACACTAGGAACCCTTAGGAAGCCTTTGATCATAGTCGGTTCCAGTAAGACAGAAAAAAAATTAAATAAATCTAGTTAAGTGGATTCTGTTACACTCAGGCACGGTGAGCCAAGTCATTTGTTTTGCTTTGTCTTCAGTAAGATTTTTATATATATAAATATATATATCTCTCTGTGTGTATATATATAAAATACACACACACACTCAGAAAAATAAATACTCAAAGACTGAAAAATAATTGCTACCAAATTGCTCCTCAAGTATTGGATATTACAGGAATTTTAACAAGCATGTTATATACACAGTGGGACATTCAACTTAACACTTAATGGACTTTTTAATTTACTTATGGTTAATCCGGTACCTGGATGACCAAGAACACACCAAAACATTAGATTATTACACATACACAGTCCTGATTTTATGCAATATACTCATACTACGAGCCTTTTTTTTTTTTTTTTTTAGAGCTGCGAACTGGAATTCTTATTTTCAGAGACTGAATTTATTTTCCTTTTCTTTCAAGGAGGCAACCTACACTTTCCTCAATTCCATACTGGCAGCCCACCAACTATATCTTATTTTTAAACAAACTTACAATGCACAAAGTGCAGTATTTTCTGTATAACACCAATATACCTTTAGTAAGTTTATCCGTATTCTGCAACAGTCATAACTGAAGTTTAAACAGTATTTGGTCCAGTCTAAAAAAGTCAGCACTTCCATGACTCTCTAGCACAGGAAGAGCACTGCACTGTAACTTAATCCAATTCAACATACTATGGATATGCACATTAAAACTATGCAATTTTGCTTTATTTTCAGCCAGATCTACTCTTGGGAAGGAATTTTCCTCAAAATCAGGTTGATAAGAGAACTAGATTATATATTTTTTTTTTACTGCTTACTTACGTAGCATGGACTGTAGACTACTCAGTCTGTTACCAACTCCACCCAGTAGCTCCCCGATAGCATCAAATTGCAATAATGGCCTTTTACTGTCTCCTTTTATGAGGTTTTCTTAGATTTATTAAAGCAGGCTGTACTTTATTCTGTGGCACACAATATACAAGGAGCACGGGGAACAGATGCTCACCAGACCCTTCTAGGTTAACCTTGTACTGCGCAGTACTTCCCTTTCAAACTTGTTCTCACTGCAGAGTGCAAGAATCACAAAAATCTGCCATACTTTGTAAGTCTTACTGTCCTGGTACAGTATGCTTTCAGTCATTTAATAGTGATCTGAAGTACAAAAAACACGAGTGTTTATCAGACGGTAGTAGGAACTCAGCAGATTCTTAGACCTACACTTCATCTCTCTTAGACAACTCCTAATGTGAAAAAGATGTGAATGCAAGCTGCCAGTATTTCACAATTTGGTCAAAAAGCCATTTTCTTCTCATTAGCTGAGGAGTACTGTGTGTCCTTCCTTTTATTACAATGCTTCTGTCCAGGCTCGTGGTTTAAAGCACAGAGTGTGAGGCAATTTCACACACTGGTTTGGGAACTTAAATCTGTTTATTTTCCCCAGCAAAACAGCATCCTTCCTGGATAGTTTCTCAGCAGGAGGAACGATGCCAAGGGCAGAAATGGACTGTATCAGAATATGCTTGCTGTTTGCAAACAGGTAATTTGTATACTTCAGTACCACTACCTCTTCTGGAGACGCAGCAGATCTGGAGGTACCAGAACAAGACACAGCCAAAGATAACTTCTCAGAATATTGAGCTACAGCTGTGAATATTGGGCAAGGCATTGCATCCCCAAAATAAGATGTTAAGAGAACGCTGCATCCTGTTTCTCCAAGCTTTGTCCATACAAGACTGAAAATCAGAACCTTAGCTGGAGACTTGATCACGGGATAAGGATATTTTAGTACACAATAGCAGCACGATGGCCATCATCAACTCCTTTTTCAGTCAAGGATAACCACCTAAATCAAGACTATAAAACCAGTTAACTGAGTTTACAAAACAGGGTAATTCATCCTGAAGCAAGACATGCTTTGCCTCCCCGATCCCCTTCCTTTTCCGTCACTAGCAGAGATCAGTTTACAGAACACAGGCTGCCTTATCATGATTTGTGCTGTATAGGCTGAAAGGGGGCTGAGCCTTATGAGTCAGTTCTTGCAACTCTGTGCAAAAGCTTCCAGGCCAAAACACATCTTTCAGGCTGCTGGCTTGATTTCATGCCACGGAGGGGGAGGGAAGTCATCAGAAGTCTTCTGCGCTGCCTGAAGCTACTTGAATACTAATTAATATTAGACAATGCAAAAAAGAAGCAACCATCAAGCAGCAATGAAAAGCCACAGCATAGGAGTAGCAGCAGGTTATTGAGAACAAAATACATAAAACAGTAAGGAGAAGATTATTGATAATGGTCCAAACGGGCATACTTCCTGCACGATTATTCTCTGTAACCACAGAAGCACAAGGAACTATGGCTTCAGGAACATTAATGCAATTGGGTCTTCACTAACACCTTACCCTCTGGTCACAAATGCAAAGACTGTTACAAGAGAGACAACAAAGTTGCACAAACAATATTACTTCTGCCTTATGTCAGGTTGTAAAATGATTTAGCAAGTTCTTTAGGGGAAACAAAACTGCAAGACAGGTCATTGCCCTACTGAAAGCTGCACTATAATGCATCCAACAAAAGTTCAGAACAACAATTGTGTGGGCAACCATGAAACCCTAACTTCCTAGCTTTCAAGTGCAAGACTCTCACCTAACCAATGTAAATCTCTTTTACATGCTGGAGCTATTTGTGTCTTTTACATCCTGGCTTTGTTTTCAGGACATGTAACAAGAGTGAAAAACAATTTCTATTATCTACAGCGGTAACAGCTTCCTTGCATTCATATTATATGTCAGCAGGGCTTGAACCCTGAACTTTCAGACTACTGCTACAGCAGTTCACGTAGATGTCATTAATTGGCAACGGGTGGAAGATCTGTTATCCAGAAAGCCCAGATGACTAGCCCAGTTATCTTTTCGCAATGTTACGTGGGCTGGATCAGCTCCCTTGGTTCCCAAGCACTGAGGCAGAGGTAGAAGGTGGCCAGAGCTGAGCTGCGACTGGGACAACCTTGACCGCCTTTTCATTCCAACTCCCCAGAATTACTCTTGTCCTCCGAGACAAGGGTATCCAAGAATTAGGGTAAGGCTTGTGTTGCAATACCCTTGGAAACCTTATAGTATTGCAGAGATGTTATTTGGAGCCATGACTTGGCAACACTACGAGAACCAGCTATGACAATTCTGACATGCAACCACTAGCAAACGGGGAGCGGGGGGGAAGTAAGCGCTGGAAGTTGGCCATGCTGCAAGAGCTGTCTCAGGACTGTTTTCAGCAGGCAGGACTGAGGGGGGAAGGTGCACTACTCATACCCCAAGCATCATGCAATCGCTGCAGGAGAGCAGAAGGGCAATTCAAATAAAATTTTACAGGAACATGTATTGATCTGTTAAGCATAAAATCCCAGTTTATTAGCTACTGCATTAGCAACCTTTAAAACTTCAGTATGCCATGCTCAAAACAGGTACAGACAGTAACAGAGGTTTACAGCCCCACTGAGTGAATGCCAAAAATCAGAAGTGAAAGAGCTGCCATTTCAAAATAGCCCAGTGACCTTCTCTTGTTCTGTTGAACGTAAGAAACACTCCATCTCTTACTGCTAAAAAACACAGCTTGTAGGAAACTGTGCTTATGAAGGTAACCTTAACAACTGTAAATTCTTCCCTCCTCAGTTTTAAATATTTGCAGCCCAAGCTCTATCTTCTTGTGCCCACAAAAGCGGCTGCCCTATTTGAAGCCTGACATTCCAGCTTCCTCCCTCTCTTCGGGGCACCAACAGGACAGTCATCTCTGCAATGCTACATTCTTGAATGGACAAATTATGAAAAACCCTGTGCTGAAGAGGATAGCTCTTAAATAGGAAGAGGGAGTTATGCTAGCACACAGTGCTCCCAGGTAAAGCCTGGCATGTTTGCAACAAGAGCACTGTACCCAGCTAAGCAGGGAGGTTTTACCTCATACAGTGACTGTACTAACCTTTTCAAAGGATGCTTTTCTCACAGTTCCCAACTCACCTGCCAGAAGAGATCACCGTAGGAGGGCTGATAGGCTTCTTCCCTTCCCTCTCCCAACACTGCTAAATTAAATCAGACGGTTTCAGCATGTATAAATGCACCCTGGCAAAAAGCAGGCTGAAGCCAAATACTAAAACACACCAAGTAGTAGCCTGCTTTTGTGGATTTCTTAGCATGCATGTGTAGGCTGCCTACCATAAACACGAACACCTTTTACCAATTTATTTTCTTCAATTGAAATGGGTCACTACTACATACTATATTATACGTCATTTTCAAACAACACTATTTTCCTGTTTCCACATCTCTGTATACTGCTCCTTCCTGAAACAAGGTCCCTTAAAAGCAGTCCTTCTTTAGTGTGCCTCCACCTACACGTTCTCACCAAGTACTTCCATTAGATGGAAACAACTGATCATCAGTGTAGATAGTCCTTAAAAAAACACAACCCTTCTAACTTCAGTATTTTTAATTCTCTTGCTGCTCATACTTATTGAAAACAAAGTATTTTGTAGCTATTGGAGGTTAAAAAACTCCAATTTTTTTACCCAGATAAGAGTACCAGAAGACCTGGTAAAACACTCCACGGTTATGCAGTCAGTGTTTGTAAGAAGTTCTTGCCCTCAGGTACAGGAAGGGAGTTTGCAGGAACAACATTAAAATGTTATTATTTTGATTTGATAATTACTCAGATTTACAGAACTCGATAGAAAGTGGACATTAGCACTGGAAAGTCACACTCCAACGGTAAGTTAAGCAATACATAGTAAGTTATTAACAATGACTACAAACAGCTCATTGTTCTACTACATTTTCTTATAGAAGGTATTCACGATAATCTTACCATACTCTTATTTTTCCCCTCCCTCATAACACAGATTCATGGCAAGCCATTTCCCTGTCAGTAGAGAATGACATATATTGCTGTAGGAGAGATAAATTTTGGTTTACTTGGTGAAATAATCTCTTAAGAAAGAAGACCTGTATTTAGACGGTGGGTTGTAGTTTGTTGGTTTTTGGTTGGTTTTTTTTTTTTGTTTTTTTAAACTCCTAAACTGAAAATATACTGTCAGGAAAACAGAAAGGTAACCTAATGGCAGTCTGTGTAGGAATTACTTGAGAGATTTTCCAGTTTTCCACTTTGACAGAGACCTGTGAAATTCTTCAAAACTTCCCAGTTGCCACCCACTTCTGAGCAGGTTTCAAATGACCCTTAGTATTTTGCACTACAGCATCTTGCTCAAGTTTGCATTCCAAAATGGAAGCCCATTTTGTTTGGGCTCTACCAGTCAGCACTCAGCTTCACGCTCAGTAGAAAATAACCCATCAATAACCAGGGGAAAAAACTTCTGGTGATTTGCTGAGGCAGACTACAGCCCTCTGTCATGTTCACACATCCCGCTGAAGGCAAATCCAGCAGTTTCAGAAGAGAAGACTCTCTTTTCCAGATAGAGGATAGTATCTACCCGATATCTCCCTGGTATCAGGTTAAATATATCAGGGTTATATTCAAACTTGCCTGTTAAAGCCTCATTATCTGGTATCGTGACACATTCCCTGCAACCTTCAGCTCACGAGCATTCAGACTGCACGCTGAAATATCGCTGCCTGGTCACTGCTGGTTATTGGAAGACACTTCTGCCTCAGATCTGTGATAGCTGCTCTGCAGCTGAAACCAAGGACACGCTCATCTTCTTGCTACCATAAACTACAGGGGTTCTCAGTTCATTCAGCTGAGGTTTGCTTTACCCACACGTAAAAAATCCCACTTGTTTCTGGCCCAGGTATTGGGGTACTAATCTTAATTCAGGCCAGGGTAAAGTAGCATGCAAAGGAAGTAATAACTTACCTATCACTACAGACAAAACAAGCACACATGAAAAAACAGGTGCAGAAATTAAAAAGAAAAAAACAAAGGTCACGATTAATCCGCATATACTAATGGCAAACTTTCTGGTTTGATCTTATGAACGGACTTGCTGTCTAGTCCTGACAAGGCGACAGCCTGGGATTAATCAGTCTTGTTTCACTTGTTTCATTTCTGCACTGTTTCTCACCATCTCCTGTACCTGACTGCCTTGTAAATAACCCCTTGTCTCAAGGAGTGGTAAAATTCTCCTTCCCTCATTCTCTGGAGGCTCATAAGCTTACTTCAAGGTGATAATGTCTCTTTGATTACAGACCACAAGATGCATTGAGCTTAGTCACCAAAAACAGGGCAGTCTTGCTGTTGTTCCTACTGCTTGTAAGTTTAATCACTAAAACCAACAGAAGACTGGAAAAACTGACAAGGAAGTTCTGCCCTCTTTTGAATAAGTCAAAGCAGTTCATAGATGTCCAAAAAGCACCAGCACAGCACAAGGTAAACGGCAAGCATGGGAAGAAAGGCCTTTCCCTCTTGGCAGCAATGAGCTATTGTATCACCTCAAGCTGTACGTGAAACTGTAACTTACACTGAACCTTACAATCCATGATAATCCCCATCTGGTAACAATCATATGTAGTGCTTAGGTGTCTATATGCCGCATCACGTGGTTCTTGCCTGAGAGCAAACATGATAGCAGTTAATAATTGAGAACTGACAAATCCCCAAGACCTTTCTCCTGTACATTCACCTATATAATGTACATGCACTTCCTCTCCTTCCCTTCTCTCACAAAAAGCCATTCTAGTCCATGCACAATTAATTGTGTATACACCTTTCCATTTCTCCATTATTTTTCAAGAACTGCCCAACCCCTTTCCCAAGTGGCTTACAACCAAAAAAATTCAGTGTTGGAAGCAACCTGGCAAGGCCCTGGAAGACATAACTGGAACTAACTTTGCAAGTTATTGGCATTGAGACCTGACTTCTTCCGCTATGACAGAGCATAGTAACAACGGCACTGATACGGACCTCTTTTTCTCAAAGATTTTGCCCAGGGTCTTGCTCAGGGCACAGTCATGCTTGCTCATTCACATAGTCATGTGAATCTAAGCAACAGGGAAAGCAATAAAGCCTGTGCTGTGAGTGGTTAACATCTAAGCTTACCCTCCTCTTGCCCCCTGGCCTTAGACAGTGATAACACATTACTGTCTGTACCTGAGGATTTCACAAAGAGTAAGTAGCCTGGCACTCAAAGCAAGCTTTCTCCTTCTATTGAAGAGTTACCACTCAGGCTGGATTGCATCTTTCCTAACCTCATCTAAAAGACAGTCACTGAGAAACCTCAGAAAAATATTTACATTTAGATTTAACTGGCTCCTGCTGAGCTCCTACTAACTCAAGAGCTGCTGTTTTGTCTAGCAGTCCCATCATGAGAATTATCGAGTAATGCTAGTATGCAAACACATTGTTCTCTTCGAGCACACTGCTTAGTCTGTTTTAATGTGAGACATTTCCACAAAATACATAACTTCTTTTGCTAACTTAAATTAATACCCTTGTAGAGGGGTAAAGGGGGAGGGGGAAAAAAAAAAAAAAAAAGGAAAACCGAACCAAACTCAACAAAAAAAGGGTCTCAAGACTCCTCTCTCATCCTGCATGAGGATTTCTACAGTTCTTCATACCTAGTAAGCCACAGAAAGGGATGACAGATCAAGCCAACACAGAAAAAACACATGACGGACTATCACAGGGAGGTAGATTGGCTCTAAAAGCAGTTTACCCTCCTAAGACAACAAGCAACAACTTTCCTGGTTTGTGTTATTAAAGTTACTAATAAAGCAAACTGAAGATGAGCAATATGGAAAACACAACTAATGGAAGTTAAAACAACTGGAGAGTTTTATTTTTTAATTGACTTTTTAAAGGAGCTGAGTTTTAATACAGTGAACAGTGAATACAGTGAAGAGAGCAATACTTCTAGCAATACTTCTAGCAATAAACCAGACTAGACAGAAGTGTAAGACATGCTAAATTTAGATGCAACCAATTCTGAGACACTTAGCAACATGAGAAAGATGGGATCAAACATACCACCCTTTAATCATAGATGGAGATAATACAAGGCTTTTCAATAAAATCTTAGATGCTGTGAAAACCCCGCTGTCCCACAAGCAAATAAGCAAGCTTAAATCCTGCGAGTGAAGTAGGTCTGGCATGGGGACAGACATTCAAAGAGGAGAAGGTTCTAGACAGCACACAGATCCCATGATAGGACAGTCAGTGACCTACCATTCAGATATTTAGGTTGTACTTTCTCAACTGCACCAATAAGGATGTGCTTCCACACGAATCACGCACATCATTTCACCTGCAGCAAGGCAGCTCCCTCCACGCCGCCTGACCCTCACCTTGTTGTAGAACTCCTGCTCCCTGGGACCGCGAGGTGGTGGCTGCAACTGCTTCAAGACAGTCCCATCCGGATGCTGCAGTATACCTAGAAGAGAAGCATTTCCTTCAGGGCTTAGTTTTAAGAGATACAGCTTTTATTTTTTTCAGAAATAGCACATACACATCAGGGAGAGCCTATTTGCTCAGTTGCACTGCTTTCAGTACACGCACAGCAGAGTTGAAATTGGCAGCTCCTACACAAACCCCTTTGCAGAAGTTTGCTTGCATTCCTCCTTTTCTAGCCATCGGATGATTCGCTAGGTCCGATTCTGCTCAAGGCCAACACAGTACTGGGATTTGACATTAAAAGTTCCACCCAAAAAAAATATCCATTCAACTATGGAAGATTACATAGACACTCCCTTTTTAAATAACTGATAAGTTGTTTTTCCAACAATGCCAAGAAGTTAAAGCAGGCAGTACCAAGTTTAAGGCATTTCTCACTAACTAAAATAGAAATATACGTCCTGTAAACTTATTTCTATAGTAGCGGCATAGACAGAGCACTTCTATATTACTAGAAGTAGCACCCCTATAGCACTCCACGCTAATCAGGTGCTGCTACTTGTATTACCCACAATTATAACACAATACAGAATTTCACCTCAGGCAGGCAACCACCTTCACCATGCCGGCACCAAAAAAACCCAAAATATCCTCCCGAAACAGCCTTAATGACTCTCCAGTCAGCAAGATTGCCAAGTAGCTGTATAAAAAATGCAACTGAATATCTGAGGGTACTCAAGAGGTGGATATGGGCAAGAATGAAGAAAAGTAACTGCATCCCTGGGAAACGCACTCTAAATTTCAAGATTATCAGTTGCAATGGAAAAAGAAAAACCCACTAGGATTCCTAGAATTTATTCATAGTTTCTCAGATAGTAATTTATTTTGTTTAGAAGCAAAGCAAAAGTGTCAACTGTATCCAAAATAGGTTCCACCTTCAGATTACCACTTGAGGAAACATGGTAAAATGAGCCAGGAGCTTTGTGTCCCAAAAAGAGTTTGCAGTTGTAACAGCAATTGTGTTTTCACCTTGTAGAAAGCATTATCTCTGAAGGGGCTCTGTTGTGCAGTCTTGGAAACTAAACAAAATCTTCAGAGCCTAAGATATTTACTTTAAAACAATCACCAGACTTAGAAAAGTTGTTTCATGAGTTGGCTGTGCCAATGGACAAAAAGGGGTTTTAAAAATTTGCGTAGAACAGCTCTCAAGTCAAGTCGCTTGCTAAAAGCTGGGTTTTGTATACTTTCCAGAACTAGAAAAATATTGCCACACAGCAATGTGCAGATTATCACATCTACAAGACACAACAGGTTCTTGCTGCCCCCCACCCTACCCCGTACCCTTTCACATGTGCTGGAAACAACTTAGCAAAGTGCACAAGGTACCTGAATGGCACTGTTTTGAATGTGTATTGCTAACAATCACAACATTAAAAAAAGAGGTTTGTAACACATACGCCTCAAAATCTGCATGTTGGCTTTGACGATAAGACAAGAAGACAATCTACAAGGTAGAAAAAAACAGGCAAATATTCCAGGAAGTAGAACCCATACACTGTTGGATGGACACATATTACTTGAAGAATTTAATATAAGCTGATGTTGTCTGAAGTTCCCTCAATTCTCTGGATTTCTTGACAGACTAGAGCACCCACTCTGTAACTGTGACTGAGACAGGCCTGGAAACCGAAGACTCACGTTTCAACGCTCACCATGAAGATGAAAACTCCATAATCTTCCCCCTGATCTACAACAACAACCAGAGATACCATCATCTGCAGATCATACTAACATATGGATGTAGGTCATGGTTCTGTTCTAGGGTTCCCGGGGTTTTTCAGCACAGATAGGGAGTAGTATTGTTTTAATATACGAGTAAGGCTTTTAACATTTCTGAAGCAGCAGCAGAACTACACCAAAATTAAAATTCTGAAATGTCTCACAAACATTTCTCTATGGCTCTGCATGCAAAGCTTGCTAGCATTCTGAAATTCAAACCTACTGCAAAAATAACCAGTACAGATGTACACACTCTTCCAAACAGAAATTATCATGTCCAATCCACAAGCTTCACTGCACTACAGACAAAACCTGTTCTGCGCAAACACACTGAACATTTACTTCATAAGAGATCCTCTGTTCTCTGAGGGTATCTAATAAGGACTGACCAGTATGTACATGCCACCTTAACCTCTGCATTGAGAAAACAGCAGCCAGAGTTAGAAATTTTGTGATTTGCACGACTGAGCACGTCACACTGAAAGAGAATGGCTCCTTTAGCTACAGGATACCACCAATGGCTTGGGGACCTCCACCACTTTGTGGGTACGGGCACCAAACGACAACCAGGTGTGGGAGACTCTGTAAGGTGGCATATCCCATCAGCTCCTGTCTCTCTCCACCTGCCTATGGAATTAAGCCACAAACCGAAGTGGTTACCTTACTTACTACACAGGATTTGCGCTGTTCTGGGGGAAGCACTACTGAACATAGCATTCAACAAAAGGTCAGTCGCAACGCCCAGAAGCCGAGGGTTTACGTGTGCATGCAGGGGGACTGCTATAGCCCTTTCTTTGCAAGGCAGTAGCAGTCACAGGGAGCACAGGGAAAACGGAAAAGTTATTCAGAAGGGAAGGAGCCCTATGGCAAAGAAATTTTAAGGCATACTTTAACCACAAAAATAGAATAGTTAAAAAATACTCTGGATACCTTCATGTCCTCTGCGTGTTTGTATGTGGGGACAGAAGGGAAGCTGAGCACAGGGGACAGCAGTGACACGTAGGAGGAAGCTAGGCAGAACAAGGAAGGCTCTGAGCTTGAGTCAGTAAACAGCTCAGATACTAACACTAGCTGGGTACAACCTTCAAGGTATGTTTGCCATGTTATATGCACAGCAACAGAGGTATCCCAACAAAAAGGCATACTGGTTTTATAGATTTAGGGTTTTAAAAGGTTTTTAAAGGTTCAGTGGGGTAGAAAAGGGCAGAATGGAAAACAGCAGGAAGGGTGACTACTGTAGGAAAAGGCAGAAAAGACAATGGAGAAGGTAGAAGACACACTGGCCTCCTCACACATGCTTAAAGTTCTCACAGATTCTGGCATACAGACTGTCTGTGATATTCCTTACCAGGGCTATTAGCAACTACATATATCCAAACATCTGGCCACTAACTTCACAACAAAGACACCGCAGGGAGCAGCACTGCAGAATTATACATGACCCTGTACCTTTAGCATCTCGACTGCCTGCACATCTACATACAACATCTGTAAAGAAATAAAATGAGAAGATTCAGTTACAAAAATGAGAGCTGCAAGTGCCAGAGCAGCTTTGGTTTTCACTTAAATGTAAAACCCAGTTTCTAAGATGATGTCATTAACCGTGGTGGTAACTCTGCAGGAAAACCTTGGTTTTCCATGAGATGTCATGGAGCTAGCTTTACCATTTGAGCTGCGCCCACAATACGGGTGGTTTATCACCCGTGTTGTCTTGATCCAACTGCGATAAAACTGACATGCCAAAGGTGAGGCTCTCCCCGAAGTGAGCCTTTTTTGCCTGACCCCACCCTGTATTATGATATACGGACAACGAGGCAAATGTACAGCTCGAAGGATCCAATGTACCTCCCTCGACATTTTATTGCACCCATTGCAGCAGGAGCAAGGGACAAGAATTACTTTGCTGTGGAGATTATCAGCAGCAAGACATGCCACAGATGCAGGCTGTAGATAAGACAAACCCACGGTGCTATTAGTGCTGTAATTCCACTCACGGACGGCTAAAGGGGTTGTGAAGTTCAGCCCTTGGCCTGTTCGGCAGAGGCAGTTCCTACCGACAGGGTTCAAAGGCAACATGACAGCAGGTACTCGTTACAGCTGCTCTCAAAGGGCACACTGAGAGTTGAATGGATGTGTACCTTACATTTGGCTCAGAGGCAGGAGTTATACCAAATGTGATGTCCCAGAAGGGTGAGAAATGCCATTTAGCAACGTTAACTTGGCCGCTTGCGCTGGCACTGATCACTGCCTACATTAAAAGGCACCTTCATCAGAAGGGCCAACACTCACTCCTCAACCTGGAATCAAAATAGAAGTTTACAGCTAGCAGAGGCATGCTTCAAAAATGCTGTATCCTCATGATATTTGGATTATTAGACCACTTACTAGCCACTGGGTTGAACTTACCATCAAACAAACAAGCAACCAAGAAGTTACCCCAGGTTGGCAAATCACTTACTAGTATTTTCCTGAAGTTTGAGGGTGCCCTTTAAATAAAGCATAGTTTCAACACACGTTCTGAGGGTACCGGCAGGCCCTTACCTGAAACCCACTTTTTTAAAAGCTGCCTGTTAAAATGAAGCTGAACGGCAGCGGCCCTTTGGCTTAAAGGCGCCCGTTAACCGTCCCGTCCCGACGCCCTGTCACCCTTTAGGAAAACCACCAAAAACCCAGACATTCAGCAGCGGTGACACCGCACCGGGGCGTGACCTCCACCAGCCCCTCCAGCGAGGCGCAGACCCTGCCCGGGGGACAACCGGCACCCTCAGCACCGAGGCGACCCCCAGCACCCACCCGACCGACACCCTGGGGCGGGGGGGGGGGGGGGGGG
>VFFE01008282.1:5765997-5779306 GCA_008921705.1 Burhinus oedicnemus | reverse complement strand
GCCTTTATCCTTGCCGTACATGTGCCCGGCCACCTGGTGCGACAGCGGCACGCAGCCGTTCAGCCCCCGCCGCCGGCCCCCCGCCACTGCCACCACCGCCGCCGCCGCCGCGGGGCCCGGGGAGGCGCCGAGCGCCGGCTGGGCCGCGGCCTCCTCCGCCTCGCCGCGCCCGCCGCCCGCGCAGCACCCGCGCCCGCCCTCGGGGCGTCCCGCCGCGGGCGGCGCCGGCCGCGGGGGCTCCGTGGCCATTTCCCGGGGCTGGCGGCGGGAGGCGAGGTGGGGGGGGACGGGTGATACGGCCGCGCTGCGGCGGCGGCGGCGGGCGGGCCTCAGCGGGCGCTGCGTGCCGGGGCGCGGGCGGTGAGGGCCCGCGGCTCCATCACCCCGCGCCGCGCCGCACCGCGCCGCACCGCCCACCCCGCCGCTCAGGCAGCGAGTGGCCGCGGCACCGCTCCGCCCCGGACGCGGCTCCGCCTCCGCCACCCGAGGCGGGGCGGGGGTCGCTGCCGCTGTCGCCGAGCGAGGCGCGGTCCCTGGGGGTAGGCCGCGCCCGGGGCCCGGCGCCTCGGTGAGGCCGGGGCGGGCAGTGCCTGGGCTCCGCGGAGGCAGCGGGGCCTAGCGCCCCCGCGAAACCGGGCCCGACCCGCCGAGGGGGCCGGGGACACCCGCCCCCGTGGGCATCCCCGCCCCGCCGCCGGTCCCCGGGCTCTGCCGGGAGAGCGGGAGCCGTGTGGTGGCGGACAGCGGGCCGTTCCCGCCTCCGCCGGTCCTCGGTGACTAGAAGTACACCCCAAATCCTCTTTGGTTTTATATCCGACATCCCGAGGTTTGTTTCTTTCCTTTCCAGTAGATCCGAGGGACGACAAGAAGGACCAAAGCGAAGCATGTAACCCGTATCAGACCTTTAGAGTGGATAAGGACCTTTAAAGCAGCCTCAAACAGAGCCTTGCCAAGCTCTGTGGGTGCTGGGTTTGGGTTTGAGGTGGAGGCACTTGGCCTGACACCACATCCAATCCCTGGATAAGGGATTCATCTCGAACCCGAATCTTAAGCCCCCACGGGTGGAGGAAGGTACACACGAGCCCTGCATTCACCCACAGGACCCCAGAGCCCACCACCTGGGTAGGAGAATTTATTAATGTTTCTTTCCGCTAGGGCATGTTTGTCAGCCTGTAACTACTGCCTTTTCTTGTTGCTGCTTCTTTGCTTTGTAAAATCAGCTGAACCCTCTGAATATTAGACCTGTGCTTTTGCTGCAGAATCCCCCAGTATCGAGTTGTGTTTAGTGTTAGTGGGATGCAGGAACAGGGAAACCAGAATGGACATAGGAAAATAAATTCTAGCAGATACGTGACCTTCCTGCAGGTTTTATAGAAATTGGCTGATGTATATCAGGAATCGGTGTTAGGGGAACAACAGTGCGGTGAGCTCAGCTATTATGTGCCGCATGCCGTAGTTGGGAGACATGGCAGGTGGTTGGGAGAACTGGATGGCAATCTGGGGGATTTATAAGGGAAATTAAAGTATCAAAGGAGCAGGAAGGTCACAGGGAAAATGAGGGTATTGAAGAGTGAGAGGAAGGAGCATAGCATATAAATCTATCCAAACTGAGTTCTCTTAGTTCATCGTTCATAGAACAATTTGTTTCACTCTCTTAATTGGGTAAGATGGCAAAGACGGCGGTAACAACTCAGCAAGATCTTTTCTGAAGTAACAAGGCTGGTCAGAAAAGTTGTGTTTCTCCCTGCCGAATATCCTCTTCTCATCATTCATTACTGCCCAGCCCTAAAGATTAGGCGTCAGATGGTTGCAAGCGTAAGCTCCTATCTTCAGTTCCCCAATGCTGAATTTTCCCAGGGGGGTGCTGACGCAGGAGGGAGAACCACAGATTGGTCAACCCTTGCACAAAAAAAATTACTGAGGAGTACAGTGAAAAAAAAAAGGACAAGTGGTATGTGTCTGGCAAAGAGAAGGCTCCCGGTCTGGGCAGCAGCAGCTGCTGCAAGGTTTGGATGCCAACCTGAGCCCTGCGGAAAGATATTTCCCCCTGCAGAGATGTGAGACACTTTGTCTGATCTGGGTCTAAATGCAGAGAGAAAAACGTAGATGCCATTTCAGACTTGCATGAGTGCCCATCTAACACTGTGATCTACCTGAGCTTGAAATCTTAACAGAAAAAAAAATGGAATTAAAAGGCAAAAAATTGGAATTTAAAGGCTATTCAAGTACCTAGTCCTGAACTAATAGCTTCTAGATATCTTTAGAGCTAACAGAAGTGGACCTGCAGGGGATTAAAAGAAATAAAAAAGCACGAGTAACCAGAATAAGTAAACACTATTTCCTTTTCCCTGATATTTGCTTTATTCAGATTTATGCATATACCAATGAAGTGACACGAGACTCTCTCTTCCACTCACTCATTCCACCCTCACGCTTCAACACACAGAGTTCACTGATCTGGGAACTTCTGAAATAAAACAAGGGAAACCGAGAGAATACCAGAAATGACAAATAATTAATTTCTCCACAGAGTGTTATACCATAAGAGTCTGCACTGAAAGCTAAACGTACTAGTGGTATTCCCAAGGAAACTTCTCGTCTCCAGGCTGTGCAATTGCACTTGAGAAAGCGAAGGAGGCTGCAAACACCTCCTAAAGAAGGGGCAGGTGGTTGGGAATCCCCACCCCCCCAGCAAAACACATTTGGCAAAATTATGCCTAATTCTGGATTGCTTCTTCTTGCTGGAAAACAATCTTGCCTCACTTGGTCTGCCTAAAATGTAAACACTAACAATACAATAATAATCATAATAATAAAAAATATTATGCACTCATTTATTTCGCACCAACTGCTTTGTGCTGGAAGAGGATGTCTCACCGGCAGATTGCAAAGCTCCCCCAAACTGTGCAAGGAGTACAAAAGTATCACTTTCGGCTGAAATAAAGCCCTTTTTCAAACACAACGACTAGTTAATAACTAACCGCAAGACGCACAGTAGTTCAGTACAGGAAATAAGCTCATACTTCAGTGGAAGTGCAGGGGGACATTAGGTAAACAGATTAGTGGGGCTGAGACTTGGCCAAAACACTGGTACTCTAGAGGTACGCTGACAGCAAGCACACCGCTGGATTTCTGACTGTCCCTTTGGATAGTCACAGCCACTTCTTCCCCATCGCGCCAAAAATACCGCTTCTCTGCTGCAGCCATGTCTTCTGCGCAAGGTCTGTATGAGAGACATGGATCCTGCTGCCCGCAGAGCCACTTCCTGCAGCAGGGGGCCGCGCTTGCGTAGCTTCTGCTGGACGAACAGATTGCAACGGAGCCGACCTGGACCATACATGTGGTCCTGATAAGAAATGTCAATCGGTGAAACCACTAATTTGCTGGATGGGTGAGAGAGAGAGCATCTGCAGCAGAGCTTCTGCAGGCAGGAGGGCCTGTCCAGCTCATTCAGCGAACGGCAGACGTTGTCCCAGCAGTGTGGAAGTTGTAGCCTTGTTGCAGTTCTTTTTTTCTCACTGTTTCACAGCAGAAGAGTTGCTGTATTCCGCCCTCTTAACATAGCTTAGGGCTTTTGATCCTTTGGTAAACTCACACAAGTTCTGTGCTGTCTTTTTTGTTCTTGTTTAGGAAAATCTGAACTAGCCTTGTCTGTTGTAGCTGTAAAACTCAACAGTGCTGCTATCCCACTTCTTTCCTAGCTACTGCCTTGTCACTTGGGCATCAGGCCCCACGATGATTAATATTTTACTTGGCTCTGACTGATGCAAACTCTTTGACACTACTCTCCTCCCTGGCAACCAGGTACATCTGGGGTTTTCCAGGATGAAAACACAGGGATAGTGTCAAAAGCCAACCTACACGCTCCAGAGAAAATACAGTACATTTTGAAAGTGACTGTGAGGCTAATTCACGGCAGTTGTGTATTTTCTGGATCACCTTTTCTACAAACAGAACCACAGCTGTAAATTTTGGGAAGTCTTTTGTATTAGAAAGCTACGAGGACTATAAAGGTGAGAAGCACATTTCAATAGTTTCTTCCTCACAGTCCTTGGACTTTTTTTTTTAATCATTAAAGAAATTAAGAAAAGAATTTGGAGGAAAGGTTCATTTTTGGACTGAGAGGAGGTTAAGGGGCGGGAAGCAAATGGGAGGGCTTTCAGGGTGGAGAGGAGGCAGCAGCGGGTGGGGCCAAGACTGGTTTTATTCAACATCTTCATCCACAACCCGCAGAAGGGAGCGTGCACAAAGTCTTTGGGTCTGCGGATGCTCATGACCTCCTTAGGGCACTCAAATGCCACACCAACGGCAAAGAAGTCCTGCAGAATCTCTCAAAACTGAATGAAAGGCACAGCAATGGCATAGGAGCTTCAGCGTGGATAAATGTAGAGGAAAATAATCGAAACCAAAGCTCCTCGATGCTGATCCTGGAACCAGCTGTCACAGCCCAAGAAAGAGATCCTGAAGTCACTGTTGACAGTTGCCTGAGATCATCGGCCCAGGGTGCGTCTGCAGCCAAAGGGAGCCAACAAAATGTTGGGCAACATCAGGAAGAGCATTGAGAAGACAAAAGGCATCATTTTGCTGCTGTGTGTAGCCTCAGCATGCCACGTATTGAGTCCGGCTTCCACGCCTGGTCTCTCACAGAGAGTAGGAACATACCATTAATTAATCGATGCAGAAGATGGAATTAAACAATGATTTGTGGAGAGCCTGAAGAGATGAAACATGTTTTAGCTGCCCCCGGCCCTAGAAAACAGCAATGAGAGATGTGTGTGCTTTGACATCCTTGGGCAAGAAGTTGTGCTTCGTTTGGGAACAGAGGCATTAGAGCAAAGTCTTTAGTATCTTCTCCTGATCTCATGGCTTGCAGGTAGATAAAGATTATTTCCTTTGTCCTTCTAAACAAAGATTTTCCAAGTACGGTGTTGTATCTCTATCAGGGGGATGCTCAGGGTTTACAAATGCATGATGGCATTTTACCAGTCACATCCTAATGCTTTAGGATGACCCCGGTACTTGATTTAAGATGATTAATGTGCCAAGAGATTTATTTAAAATGCCTCTTTGTCTTTCCCTAGAGGCTACTTACATTGCCTCCACCTGCAGTAAAATCAAACACCTATTTATTGACTAAACCCACTGCCAACTGGCATTTTAAAAAGTCTCTTCTATTAAACAGCATTCTGCTCCCCGGCTTTGTCTGTAAAGCAACAGAATTTCAACCCTTAAAAAGTAATTTAACCCGCACAGATGTTGGAGCCAAGAATGAGATTGAAAGAGCAAGATCCCACTGTTTGAAAAGAGCAACAAATTTAATAATTGCTGAAGTGAAAGTCTGTTCTGGAATTGTTTTGGTATCCGAGTTTCGAGCAAGAGTCCTGGCAGTGAACAGGCAGTGTGTCTTGACCACATCTTAACCATGTATGGTGGTATTTGCCAGCTGCAGAAAAGTATTTGAGAAAAGTTACGCACTCCGTGACCTTATAATTCATTTTGCTGTGTTTCTGTTGCCAGCTGACTTGACTGAATGGCACAAACATTCCAGCTACTGAGCAGATCCTTGGACTATGCTGAGTTTTGAATACTTCGCACATTAAAGCTCTGATTTCTGGCATGCTCAGGAAACTCCTCTTTTCTGCACAGGCTTCTTCCGGAGAGCAGAAGGCACTTTTTTTTGTATAAATGCACCATGCATTCAAAAACGCCAGAAGAAAACCACAGCTTGCATTACAAAAAGGATGCAAAGCAGAGCGGATTAAGGGCAGTGCAATGTCAAATCAGAGAGGAGGGATGGTTCAGTCTTCAGCAAGGGAAAAAAATAACACCAGAAATTATTTCTCTGTGCTTACGTGAGACGTATGCAACTTCCATGTATCGAAGAAAACAGAAGTTGCTTGGGAACCCCGACAAATCCTTTCTTACCGGTCCAAACTGCACGAGAAAGACTGACTGAATTCTGCTTTGCTACAATCACATAAACCCACTGTGATCTTCCTGGCTTCAGGGACCGTAGCAGTAAATACTCCTTCTATATATTACAACTACACATCTAATTAAACAATTCACAAAGGTGGGCGCGGAGGAGCATTAGACTGCCGACAGCAGACCCGCGGCATGAGCATACTTTGCTTTCTGTCCAGTACTGCGGGATTTCACAAACAGTTCAGGAGGAGAAAACACAGGAAAAGATGTCTGCTCGAGGCACATAACCCCTTCGGCTCTAAGGGGTATGTTTTGGGCTGATAGAACCACTTCGTCCCAGCAGCTAATGAACAGCCACTTCATACATCTTACGCTTCACTCTATTAAGAGGTATGATGAAATGTAACACATCGTTTTCTGCACTTTGATTTATCCTGTTTGCCACCACCTAGCAGTTACAGAGTGTTAAATCCTCTCTTCTAGCTTATGCTCTCCTCCCATCTGCCATTTTATTTCTTCTTTTTCCCCTTCTTGTTTCTCTCTGCACATTTGATTTATTTATTTTTATGTTATTTAGTTTTTATTCAGCTCTTCTCTGCATTAGCCTCAGCCTTAGGCAGCCTGGAAATCATCCTGCCCGAGAAACATGCTATGCACCACAGCTACAACACTGCTACAGAAGAAAACAAGCGGCAGAGAGCTTCAAGCAGCAGTCCCCGGTACCCATCCTAAATTAGCGATGGCTCTAGGAAACCGATCATTCTCCTGCCAGTGCAGAGAAGCCACTCGATGCAGGAAAACCAGGGCAGAACAAGCCAAGATGCACAAAGCAACTGGGGGAACAGGTGTTCGACATTGCTGGACTTAACGTGTACCAGCGACAATGGAAAAGGCATTTGGTCTTAGCAGGTCCAGGTGAAGTGTTCTGACCTTGCTGAGCACCAATAAACTCAGCCTGCTGGTGGCCGCGTCGGGGCATGCCCTCTCTGCCCACGTTGCTACAGGGAGGTCGTGCTCTTCCACCTAATCCAGCCGGCACCATGGGTGGATTTTGTCAGCCTTGAAGCTTCAGGAGTTGAAACAAAAGCCAAATTTAGTCAGAGATTTCCATGCTTAAGATGGCTAGAGAGAAGCCAGCTGACAAGAAGGTTTCTTTGCACTATCAATGTTTAGTTTCACGCCTACGTTCTTATCCTTCCTGGTATTATAAAATGTTCTTCCGTTATTGGATTGAGTGACTGTGATACAGCAGTGACTCACATTTCCATGTCTTTATTACACTTAAAAGGAAAATCCCAGTCCCACTGCTGTGCAACGGCGCAAAGTAAGTTTTACAGACTCCAGAACTGCAACAATATGGTGAAAGTTTTAGTAGGGCCTGCAGTCAGCTTTGCTGCTGGCTGTCGGGGAACTGGCAATACAACTCCTAGATTCAAAGTGCATGAGCCTCCACACATGAAAAATTGCTTAGTCCCAAACATATATATGCAGCACTTATGGATGCCTGGGCTGAGACACAAAGCAATGCTGCTGAAAAAAAAACCCAAAACATAAATACATGCACGTACAAAAAAAACCCCCTTAAAAACAGCATTACCCACATCAAGGAGCACCCATTGCACAGTGTTTGTTTCCTCCTAGTGGACCAGTGCGTGATTGCAACGCTGGCCTCCACCATTTGAAACTACCCATTAAATTAATGGTGCTTGAATTAAACGTGCAGAAAATACCTGTAACTTACAGCCATCTCCTCTTCAAGAATCCCGATTCTAGAAGCACTTGAATACCTGTCGTTCAGACTATTTTGATGAGTCACACTCAATTACTGAAGAATCAGTACTTTAATTTGTTCACCTTCCTAATGAATGCTTACACATTGAAAAAATAACGTACAGCAGAAATACAGTTTTACTCCGAGACAGGAATCTTTCACTGCTTTGATACGAAGGATTTGTACCACATTTTCATGTAGGAGTTTCAATGTGATGTGAAAATTGCCCATTTGCAGAATTTCTTTATGGTTAAAACTTGGCAAAAATCTAACCAATTCACTTCACATTCTAGAGACTATTTGAGGGAAGCACTAAAGAACAGAGATTTCGGAAAACACCAGAGCAGGCAAGCACTCAGACTATCAGAACATGATAACCTATTATGGTACTAAGGGGAAAAAAAAAAAATGAAGTGCTCTCTGTGATGCTCATCAAGACTGCTGGCAAGTTTGTTTACTCAAATTCAAGTATCTCTTCATTATCACATTCAAACAGCTCACAGACATGAGTAACAGGAACTTTTAGGTACGGTACAGAACACTGTAAGTACAAAAAATTTAACCACTTTGTGTCAACATTTATAAATGTGACACTCGTCCAAGACAAACTCACCAGGATGTAAATCAGCAAAGACTCCGCCTCCGCATCTTTGCTTCCCAGGAACAAAAACTTCTCGTGGAGCCCACTTCCGTGATGCCCAAACTCCAGGAAATAGTTTTATGACTCAGGAGACTCATTTGAAACTTCAGGACTTCATCTCTCAGAACATTAATGCAGCTTTCAGTGAACTTTTATTCCTTCAAGAGCAACCAGGCTTTGCTGCTAACAGGAAAAGAAGTCTCAGAAGGAAACCCAACCCAGACACAGGTTTATGATTACAGCAGCACTGGCGTACGGCACTACTCACAGCATAACTCTCCCTTGAAAGAAACAGCACACCCATGAGATAACACACACATTACAACCTTGAGATTAAGATGAGCTCAAATGTGTATTTGACAAAAATACAGAAATACCCAGTGTCATACTCTAATAATACAGAAATAACTTTGTTTTGGATAAAAGCAATGTATTTGGTAATTTAAGGTTAAAACAACTTTCCATATGCATCAGTACTTGGCCAAGTAAAAAATATCAAGTACCTTTACAGTCAAGACAGGAAGAAAAAATAGAAACTAAATGTATTTGACTGCAACTTCCTACAAGCAGAGGTCTCTCATAGACAATAGCACTCCACCTGCAAACCCTCTTTCTCTGTGCCACCTTCCCTACTCTTTATGCCTTCTGTCAAAGTTCAGACCAGTCAGCTAAGACCTCAGCCTCCGAAAGCCTCACATTGAGAATATGCAAAACATTTTCTTAAATTTTAACCAGTTGTACCAACCACACCCTTAAAATAAAAAAAAATTAAAAAACCTCTACTGCCCTGATCATCTGGAAGAATCCTTAAGGGTCTAGGTTAAAACGTCAGCTTCTTGAAAAGGCCTTTCTTTTTAGCTCTGAGGTAGTCTCTCTGTCCCAGGACATTGAGAGCTCAATCTTATACAGGCTGTAATTATGCTAATGGACCGGGTTTAAAACAAAACTGCCCTCTGCCACCCCAGTCTTTGGGTTTTGCTTTGTAGTCATTTGGATATTCATAAATCAAAGCTATTTAATTTAAGGAAACCAACACGATAGCCATTAATGCAACCATATCAGATGAGGCAGACAAGTGCCATACAAAAGGAGGGCAAGAGCTCCCCTTGTCTCATCCTTCCTTTCCCTCGTTTCTAGCTGTCGCCAAAGCCTTTCCTGTCCACGTCAGTTCTTTTGGTGAAATTAGCTGAACCACATTAACGGTTAGCCCAGGGAGGCAGGAGTTACTTAAGACACATAGAGCCTAAGGCCACTTAGTAAGAAAGGTGTGCCGTCTCCCTCCACCACGGGAAGAGTCCTCCGGAACCAGCCAGAGCAATGATGAAACAGACAGTAATGATAAGTGGGGTTCCAGTTTTTATTTTAGCTCCTGGAATAAACTGGCGTAGTATCCTGTGGTCTGGGGAAGTTAGCTTCACTGCTAGAGACTGCAAGTGAAACTAAGGCTTTCTAGCAGTAAAGACAACCCTGCCACCCCCTGCCCATCACTCTTTGAGCACTTTGTATCATTCCACTTGTCCATTAAGAAAGCTCTTGCAGAGACCATCTTCCTAATCCTACTCTAAATACAGTCTGCAGTTCCAGTAGTATGTTCTTGATACCATACGGTAGTAGGGTCAAGTTTCAACACTGCTGTAAAATCAAAGGTAAAGTTGCCCTTTAGCCTCATCTTGCTCTAAGTCTTTTATGTTGCCTGTTTATAGTTAGCGATTTTGAATTTGTTCTTCTACAGAAGCCACACGGAACTGTAGTGTAATAGGCTGAACATGACACCTGCAGAAAATGCAGCATAATCAGAGGTTAAGCTGCATTTTGGCACTGTGGTTTCTTTCCTGCCACTGCCTTTTACATAGAAATCTATCCAGATCTTTGACTTTAGAACCTCGCCAGGATCTTAGGATCTACCTGTTAAACACACATTCTACTTAATGGCCTCAGAGTGGTACACATGTATTTGAAAATAATTTAATATCTATTTTCTGATGAATTACATTCTGTGCGTCATTTTAGTTTCATACTCGATGAGAGGGTACACACACTTTACAGGACAAAAAATTTAAACCATGACTATTTAGTAAATTATGCATTGTAGTGATTAAAACAAGACAAGCACCAGAGAAAATACACATGCTGAAGCCTGATGTATATATTACACTGGAAAGTCTTCAGTGACATGACAAAGAATTTGTGGTTTTTCCCCCCGATTACAAGTGAGCAGAGTATTTGTCAGACATTCATTTTGTAGCTTCTACTGTCCACTCTACGCCTCCTTCCTCTTGATGATCAGAGGGCCAACGTTGTCGCCAGTTTCCTCGTTGTGCTTTGTGTGAGAGCCATCACACAGCGGGAACTGAAAAAAGAAAGAATAAACACATCTAAAGTACATCCAGAGTCAGAATTAGGAACCTAGGTTGAAAGTTCATTAGAAGGTCTTCTCATTAAACCCATTGTGACCACAGACCACAACTTTTGTGCTGGCATCTCAAGTCTCCCTGAGTTTTGGCTGAACACTAGTTTTGTCCACGTGAGCGCAGAGTGGACAAGAGGCTTGTTATGAAAAACCAGCTCCACTCTACTTGGTGTTCCTGCCTCAGGCCAGCATGAGGAAAACGCAGCCCGAGCTGACCTTCAACTGTAACCTACCTGAAGTATCTTACTCTCAACCTTGCCCCACACTCCGTTTTCCTGGGCAACAGCCAAAGTTGACTGCAGTTACAGAAGATAAGTGGGGTGAGGAAGAGAAACAGGAGGAGATCCTCAGCTGAATTTTTTTCCTGGTTTTCCATAGCACAGAATGAGAAAAAGGACAGTTTCCCTAGCTCACCTTTTACTTAAGAGACACAGTCCTGCCTCCAGACAGCTAGAGTGGCAAGCTGCCTTTGCTTCGTCCTGACACAGCTAGCTTATCTCATTGACACAAAAGGTCCCTTTGCACAAGCTGGCTTCCACATGAGGATTTTGACCTGCTAAGGGAAATAAACTGCACTTCCAACTGACGTGGCTATTCATCAAAGGCTCTTAAAGGCAGCACCGAGGAAGTAATTTGAAGAAATGTTTGTTCCATAAAAAAACTCCCTAGAACAGCCTGGTCAGAGCAAGACCAACAGGGACTCCTTTACCCAGCTGTAACTGTCCAGGTCCCAGGCCAGTCACAACCACTCTGCTTCTGGGCAGCTCTTTTCAAGTGAGGACATTCTGTGAAGCAACAAGAGTGACATTAGATCCCATCACCTCCCAAGGATGCGTTTTCAGGGCTATGCCTCCTCTGCAGAGGAAACTCTGGAGATGATTACAGAAATCATACACCAGTATTGTGCATCCAGTAACTATTTTGTTTGCTTAGAAGTAATGGGAATCAAAGTTGGGCATTACTCAGCTTTTGCCTTTGCAACAGCAATATTCCCTCACAGTACAGTCACAATGAAACAGGCTTCGACACTCCACTGATCCCAATGTTCATGCCTCAGTCATAGCTCTTGGGGGAAAAAAAAAAATTAACACCCTATCACCCATGCTTAGAATAAAAGATCTCAAAGTACTGCACGAAAACAATATAATGAAGACAATATACTTGCAAAAAAATTTTCCTCTAAAAATAAAGCCACATGCCCTGCAGGGTAGTGTGGGGGGGGGAGGCCAGGAAGAGAGGTGAGGTGGATTTTTTTTGTTTTTCACAGTTACAAAATGTCAAAACCCACACTATAAATGGCAGGTGACAGTTCTGAATAAAGAAACCCTGAATTCGGAGAATGCTCATATAAGCTGATTCACGCAGGAACCTTATCATCACATCAGTCATTTGTGACTCAATGAGTAGCTACTGACAGATACTTGGAAAAAATCTGAGCAAACAAGAACATATGTTCCTGGGACCAGCTTCCAGCCAGATGTTGCTGGGCCAGTTGTTTTTCCATGCAACACCACAGTCCTCTGGTCTTCACAGACGTGTTGACCCAGCTTCAATCAGACATTAACATCTCACATGTCCCAAGGAGGCAAGCCCATGGTCCAGCTACAGCATCATCACTTCAAGTTTTCAAGTGACAAAAATTCTCTCTGGGATTCATCAGCTTCAGATAGCATCAAGACATCTTTAACAGCTACCAACTCTGCTCTGAATTCATCCTCTGGTTCAGTGGCTCCCAGAGGCTGGGACACTAGACTTGAGCTTCTCAGAGAAAAGAAAAGGAAAAAAAAAAAAAAAAAAAGAAAACCACCATAAAAAGCCCCCACACACAACCAAAACCCAACACCACTTTTCCAGAGCACCCACTTGGTCATCTTGAAGACCAGATACTGAATAGATGGATCCTGGGCCTGACACAACATGTTCATCCTTGATTAAGATAAAGCAGGCTAGCAATAGCTGCCAAAGCTCAAACCCTGAGCAGTCATCTGGACAGCTTGACACCAAACAGGTTTAGATTCTCTACCACTATTTCTTCTGATGTTCTGCAGCAGTATTCCTTGACCCACAGCCTGGGGACTAATACTTCTCCAGAAGACACAGGCTTTGCAGGTCATTGCAAAAGAAAGCAAATTAATTTCGCCCCTCCCCCTGCAGCTCACACACTTAAAAATGCAGAAGAGTAAGAAAACAAACGTTCTAACTTCAGACTAATTACAGTTTGGTTTTAAGACAAAACTCTTGCCTCTGCATTGGTAAATTTGAACATTGGGTTTTTCCACAAAACTTGACAAGCAGTGCTATGAATTGCCTGCAGAACACAACACTTAACAGGACAGGGCCGTTTAAAGAACTGCCTACCACCTGCTCTAACAGATAATTACATCCCAAGATGGAGTTATTTGAAGATATCACGTGTGTATCTTTTTAAACACATGCACTCCATTAAGACTTTGGCCAGCACAAACAAACAAAAAAAGCCTTTGAAATATACTATTTCAGAAAAAAAAACCCCAACCCTGAAAATAATCCTGCTTGCTTTTTTTTTTTTTTTTTAAGTTTTACT
>VFFE01008282.1:5712424-5760064 GCA_008921705.1 Burhinus oedicnemus | reverse complement strand
AGAGTCCTGTTCCAAATCCTTTGTTTATGTATCTAATTGCAAGCTTGCTGCCCTGTCAGTTCATTTTAACAGTTGAGGAGACTGTTTTCATCATAAATCCTATACTTCTGGGTGCCCCTCTGGTGTGAACGAGGGGCTGATGTTATTCTTGTTAATGGCTCAGACTATTTTGAAGTACATACAAAACCAGTATTTACTTTTGTTATAGGCCTAAAAAAAAATGGATTTAGAAGAGATTTTGAAACCGGTGACAAACTATTTTCTGACACATTTGAAGACTGGTTTAAAAATAGCTGTTGGTTTCTATTTTGTTGGTGCACAGTGCTTGATTGTTTTTCTCCCACAACTCAGAAAGAATAGAAGCATTCAAACGTTTAGATACGTCAATGAACTATATGTCTGTTTCAGTATGTGTTTCATATCTGGGTAGACTAACAGGACATACAGACTTGAATATTTATGTTGAAAATAACTTCTGTTACTGTAAATTGATTCAAGTGAATAAAATTTTATCAATATTTGTGGTTTAGGTTTTGACTTTAAACTGTTGAGTCACATGCTATATTTGGATGGTAATAAACATAGTAAGGAAACTTCTTTTTTGGATCCGTAATATAAAATCTTTTAATTTGCTTTCAAAGCATCAGCTGTGATATCACAGTAATATTTTTGGCATTAAAACAATGTATAAAATAGAATATATACTTTATTACTAAGACTTAACTTTATATTGAGAAATGTTATGATAAATATTTGCTTTGCATTTACCAAATTTATGAGGAACAGAGAATTCTTTAACTAGTCTAAGTATAATCACTGGTGGTTTTTTTGACAAATGGCTCCAAACATGAAAAAAATAGCAGCAGTGTATGCATGGACTTGGTAGGAAGTGAGTCTGTGGTCTACAGTGCATTTTGTGCAAGAAATTAAGACCGTAACTGGCAAATACAGAAACCTGTATTTTAAATAACAGTGCGGAAAAGGGCTCTGATTGTGGGTTTATGTCACTTAGAGAATTAAAATAGCTTTTAGTGATGCTGCCTGCAGTTTATTTCGGTCTGATAGTCTGCAGTCTTTTTTTCTGATTTTTTTTTTTTTTAACTGAAAAAAGGAGACATTTTTAGTGCTTTTTTTGTTACTACTCATGCTTGTAGCCATTGAGTGTCCATGAGTACTATGCTGAGAATATTTATTGCCTTGTTATCAAAGTATCCTTTACAATCTTGTTCCAGAAGCTTTTTAGGAGAGAAGCCTGACTGCTGATAAACCATGTAACTGTTAAACTGGCCTTCCAGTCTTCACCAACTTTATACTTTAATGAAATAAGTCCTGCATTATACTTTGACAAAGAGTACTAGTCTGTGCATTCAGAAATATTTCCGGCATTTATAGCTTACCCTAGCGTGTGTTTTACACCTGTTAAACTTGACTTTTCAATTTTTGGCTCATGTTGCCCACAGAGCTATTTATTTTACAGTTTGTGGTGCAATGAAAGGTGGTAATTTGGAGCCTTTGCTGTGTCCATCTCCGGTAATTGTCATTTAGCATTTGTAGCATTATGCTAATGTTCCTTTATTAGCTACACCTGGTCACGGATCCCGCTTACTTTTGTGCTCTACTGTTGTTCCGTAGTTACAAACAGGAGAAATAGTTTGCTGTAGCACCCATTCATTGCAATGAGTTAGAGGTATAGAATTGTGTTCTATTCTACTCTGTAATATTTCCTGTGTTTGAGAGGATTAGAAGATTTATTCCTACCATTGTCCTCAGCTTAGCTGTTTTCTCTGTACATGTTTATCCGGGCTGTGTTGGGATAGTGTGGCTCTTGATAGATGCTTTTATGCTGTGACGTTCACCAGGGTTTGAAATAACTGATACTTCTGTTTGCATCTCTTGCAGACAAAATCTTGGTTTTGTATATTCTTATAAAAGACACTGCACTGGTGTACACTGTAATTTGTAGCATTGACTTTCTCTTTTGAAACTGAATCTGCGCTGCTTTGAGATCCTGTTTGTTACTCCACATATGTCCAAGTCTTGCACCAGCATTTTCTATACCAGTAACAAAAAATACTGCTGTAGGCAAGGCCTTGAAGTAACCGGACCTGCATCATGCAGCTACATAGTGATAATCCATAAAACATGGACAAAACTGCTGGAACCAATTAATTTAAATTACAGGGAAATCTTTAGTGTTGACTGTGTAATGCCTTACATCCAGTTCTCTTGCACTTCTCCATGAGGTTTCTGCACATCGTGCTTTGTAACTCTTCAGCGTTGTTTCTTGAGACAGCAAGGTTTGGGGCTTCTTGCGAAGAGCATCTTTGCTGCTTTGTGTAGAGAATTCTTGTATTCAACACCTCGTTCTTTTGTGAATATGTAAAGTCATGAAGCTGTTTTTCTACATCTACTTTAGAGAATCATCACAACTTCTGCAGTGTTCTGCTCTGGACTCTGGCAAGTCAGTCTGACCGGTGACGTTCTGACTCTCTCCTTGCACCATTTCAAAAGATGTAGGAAAGCTTGAAGCCTCGATCTTACAGCTCTCCAGATAATTTTGCTTTGAATATGAAGCTTAAACAGCATCATTAACAGTGTAAAGCTGAGTAGTTCTTTGTTTTTATCACAGCTTGATCTAAGCTTCTGTATGTAAAGACTTAAAATGTTAACACTATCAAACTTGATTTACAAAATTTGATCATGTTACCATTTGCGTTTTTAAACCACATTAGCTTCAATACAATGTTTCTTATGATTGGAAAATATGACTTGGATTTGCTTTGTCAGGATTTTGAAGTTTGGTCTGGCTTTGTTTCCTAGGTGCAGAAGCTCTTTGAATCTATCTGTGAACGTTGCTCTCATTTAGTGAACTTGGTTGAAGAAAGCCTTTTCTTCATCATTATTAGGAAAATATTAATAAACAGGAGTTGATAGTTTTGGGTCTCATCAAGGTATGATTAAAAACATGGGGGTTTTTTATGATGGACAAATTGCAGTCCCTTTAGCCTGAACAAATCAAAAGTGTACACCTGAGGAGCCTTCCTCAGTTCCTACCAATTCTGAAATGCATGTGTACATGTAAAGGAAACCCAATTTGTGTGGTTTTGGGGTATGTAAGATCTTGAGGAAAGCATCTAACAAACAAGCGTACTGTTACAGACTTGAGACTCCAAAATTAAGTGCTTGCCTAGAAGTTCACCTATGCAAAAAGGGATGTTTGCATATATTTTGGAGACTTTCTGAGGAGTTCAGCTACATATTTTTCCTGTCACTGCCTTGAGTTTAGTAGTCAGCCATGACCACTGTAGAACGCGTGACTTCTATTCTTTGAGTTCTCTGTTTTGGCTAACAGTCAAACCAGTACCTGGCTCTTTTTTAGTGGGTGTACAAGACTTAATCTCTTGTTGGGCTAGATCTTGAGTTGCAAATTAGAGTAGACAGTGACTGTAACTGCTCTGCTGCTGGTAATGCTAGTACAACTCTCGTGACTCCTGGAAATTTGAGACTTGTTGACTGCCTTCTTGTACTGGCAAGGACTTGGCTTTGCATAGATTACTGGCTCTCTGTATCACTCCCTTAGTGAAATTTGAATCCTCAGATTAAAAAGGGAACTGCACTTTTAAAGGGTTTTGCTGTTGCCTTTATTAGTTAAAGTCTAGTCTGGAGTGGTGTTTCTGGACCAGCATATGATTTCACCAACAGAGTAACATTGAAGGCAGACAAGTAATGCTAGTTGGCAACCTGAGATATTTCATTATATATATCTCAAAGAACTGTCTCTTATTTTAAATTCCAAAGATTGTGATGAGTGACTTCAGAGCAGAGTAATAGTATTACTACTCTGTTACCTGGCTGAACAGGTGAAGCTGTAATAAGTGTGCCTCAGTTTAGGTGCCAGGTCCATGGTAAACTGGGTACCTCGAAGAGAGAACTCTCGGGTGAAATGGTTACTGGATGTTGTAAATGGATAAATATATCGCAGCAGTCGAAGTGCAGAGTTTTAACCCTGCAGATTGTATGTAAGGTCTGATCATGCTACATACAGAAATTCTACACTTGAGTTAAATGTAGTTCCAATTTAAACCTTGATTTTTGGAAGTAGTTGTCTTGACTAATGACTTTTGGGTAGAAATGTTTTTACTGTTAGTCCTTACACTAAAATCAAGGAGATATTTGCAGACCTGCTTGTGTCTATTGTTTACTTAAATGTGTATGTTTTGAGTAATTACTTGACTGACTTACCAACAGTGGCTTAGCATGTCTTTTAGCTTATTTCAATGGAAGTATTAACACATAATTGTTAAACTTACTGCAGCACAGTTCCTAGCAGCTTAGAATTGGAAAAAAGTTGTTTGTTATTAGTACAGTAAAACTTCAGACATCAAAAGTGATATATTAAATTAAACAAGGAAGATGAATCAACATTAATGCTTGGCTTGTTTTGCATGTGATATAGTGATGATAAATCAGATTAAAAGCTGAGCTGGTTTTGTATAATTAAATAATAATTTTTAAGTATTTGGGACTCTCTGGACTTCTGTAAGAGAAATAAATCAGTTGATCCGCAGAAGCTTCTCTGAATGCTTCTCTTAAATTTCAGCTTTCTTGGGGTTTTTTTTAGTAGTCATTTTGGGGGGGAAAAACCAAACATGCAGGGAACAAAATCAAAGTATGCTAAGGTGTAGAGCTAGTAGTTTTCCATTGTTTTCTGGTTTACTTAGAAACTGTTATCTTTATATATCATCTCAAGGCAGACTACAAGCATTTTATGAGCTAGTTTAACTCAGCTAGTGTACATAGATTAGGCTACTACAAGAAGCTTTTGTAAAATAAAAAGCTAAAGGAACAGTCAGATTAGCACATAAACATCTAAATTAAGCAGGGAGTTTACAGAGAAATGAAGAAACCCTTCATTTTTTCTTTTTTTCCCCTGTCTCTACTTCAGTATATCCAGCTTATTATGAACTTGGCCATAACTCTGAAATACTTTCAGATATTAATTTATAGCACAATGTTGTCTTTAGCTGCAGGCCTATCTGGCAAAAAAACTCCTTTTCAGTATCAATGGGCATTTCAAGTGACGATTTCTTTAAAAATAACACGGGTCTATGTAATAAAATCTGTTTGCGTTCTCACTTTTGAAGTGATGCTGCTGAGTGGTGTGTATTTCCATGTAGATGTCTTTCAAATATTTGTGTGTTTCTTATAGGAACTAAGTGATCTGCAGCGAGACCCACCAGCCCACTGTTCTGCTGGACCTGTTGGAGATGACTGTAAGCTTGTTGTAACACACTGTCACAGTTGACCTATTTTTAGTTAAGAAAAAGCTTGGAAAAATCTCTAATTGTTTTATCTTTTTGACTTTCAGTGTTTCATTGGCAAGCAACAATTATGGGACCTGTAAGTATATGATTTGTGCCCCTTAGAATGTAGACCTTGTTTCCCTTTTTGTTACAGAAGGATTCATTTGGGTTTCTGTAAACATGGAAGTCAAATTCAGCTGTGCTGTGTACAGATTAAAGATTTAGGATGGTATTGTTGTTCTTGGTAGTCTGGTACTAGTTTCTTTCTGTAACTGTTCAAAAATCTGTCCTCTTCATGAAATTAGGGGTGCTTAATCAGGTGGAGTATTTGAATTGGTGATGTGGACTGCAAAGTGAAAAGCTTGCTTTTCAAAGATGATAATTTCAATTGCGGGAGATTGATTTGTCTGAAAGGAGGAAGAGCAGGTGTAATCCAATGTTAAAGTTGGTAACTGTCAACAAGAACAGTGGTGCACAGGGTGGTTTGGGGGCTTTTAGAGGTTATTTGACGGCTGTGATGTGGCTCTAGCAAAAACAGATGGCTTTTGCAAACTATAGACCAGCAATTGTGGGTACTCTTGGTTTCTGTGTGAGAAAGGCCTGCTTTCCTTGGGTTGAGGGAGATCTCCAAAGACCCCATTTATGACTCTTATCAAGGAAGTGACGTAAGAAAGGACAATAAAGCTTAAGAACAGAAAGTTTTAAAGGAAAACTGAAAAGGGTTTCAGCATAACGAATGAAGAACAACATGACCTGAGGGATAGGGTGTTTATTAATATCATGGTAAGGAGCTTGTATTCCTAGTGGTTTTGTTTTGGACTTACTAATTTGGAAAGAAGAGTTTCTGGTTCAGATGATGAGCTGAACCACTGTGTGAGGTGAGATTTTGAGATGATACTTAATCCATTAAGATACAGCATCATGTGGTGGAGAAAAGTGGAACTGTGACTGCTTTGAGGCTATTTCTGCATTTTCAGCACAGCTACTCTGCAGCAGTGAAAGATCCATTGCTAATTTGCCAGTGGTATGCTGGAGTCTGTTGTCAAACTTGTCAGTGGCCCAGTGGCAACTGAAATGGTTGTGGCAGGTTTTTCTGTAGCATACTAATGCTTTTGCTATTTTTCTTTAACAACTGTGTTATTTCACATACAAAGTCATTCTGACCCTTGCCCTTCTATGCTGCTTAAAGGTGAATGCCTAACCAGCAAAGAAGTTAAGAGTTAACAAAAGCTTATGTGCTGATTGCCACCAATAATGTCTCTGTCTTGAATGACTCCAATGACCTGAGTAAGGGAAATACTAGCACATAAATCCCAACTTAAATTCCTTTTGATTTTTCTTCAAGCTGGTAATTCACCTTCCGTATTCCGTAGTGGAAAGTACTCTCTTCTTTGCTTCAGGTTCCTCTAGTTAAAGATAAGAAGGAGCATCTCTTGCCAACCTTTCTCAGCCATATCTGCCAATAAAAAAAGAACAGAGACAGCATGTTAATCCTTTGTCTTGATAACATAAGGAAATAGGGATGCACATCCTGTATGTTTCCTGATGGCCCGAGGGAAGCATAGGACTGAAGCTTAACCTTCAGAATTCACTTCCTATGTGTGGAAGTAGGGTAACCTCTTTTCCTGTCTATGGGCATCATCAATTTGTTTTACATATCTTATAGAACATACTGTGACTTCACTTTGCCTTCTGTCTGACACTGAACTTGTCTTATCTTCAGCTTATTTTAACTTTGACAAATCCATTTAGCATGCATGCAAGCAGTCCTTTCAAACCTTATTGGAAGTACAGCGGCAATCTCTTCTGATGTTACCTAATGCTGACTTCTTAGCAATACTATATATAACCTGCCTTACATTGCAACAATCTGCATTCTCAGTGTGTAAGATGACATGTCTTAGTGGACCATTTGTGACTTGATCTCTTATATTTATCTCTAAAAATGTAATTTTTGCCCACTTCCAAAGTAAACATTTTATTTAAAAAAAGTCTGCCTTTGTTTCCATAAGCAAACCCAGAAACTTGATCTTCTGCAGCTTCGCTGGGATTGAGTTCCTATGTTGCTGTTTTAAACTTACCAAGTAACGAGAAAGGTTTTCTTCTCCTTCAGAAACAGCAGCAGTGCTCTCTGTCATTTAGCATTGAGACTCTTCCTCTCGCTTTTATAGTTAATGAAAATGAAAGATTTCCTCAACAGATGACTGCAGTGAAGTTATTTCTGTCTATTAACTGTGTGCAACCTGGACGTAAACCTGTGCACATGTTCTCTAACAAAATGCATGTTCACAGATTTGTGCAGGTCACAAAGATGTTGTGTGTTTTAAAACTCCCTGATGTCATCATGATCAACTGAATTATGTTGGAAAATCCTACTCTTTGCATCTGCAAAGAGAAACCACTTCTTAAGGTAAGTATATTTGTAGCTTAAGGATGGAGGAGGATCAGAGCAGCTGTGGTGTTGCATGGAGACAGGATTTGGAAGACCTGCTCTGTGTTTTGTATTCCCCTTGATGTGGTGGAGCTGATGGATCAGCAGTTTCGTAGCTCCACCAGTCAAACACTGCTCCCTCCCTTTCTCTCCCCAAGAAGGGCAGCACTCAGTAGCCGTGTTGCGCTACTGCAGTAGTAGCCATGGTTGGCTCTACTGAAGCTCTGCGGGCCAGTGGGAGGGTTCAGTTCCCTCTCTACCTTCCCAGTACACAGCCCATAGTGGGCTGTGGCCCATAGCATGGGCTGTGTACTGGGGAAAAAATGGATTTTCTGAGAAACTCATAGGTTTGGGAGGTTATCTGTGTTAAGAAGGGAAATTCCAAAATAACTGCAATATATTAACATGGTTTGTTTGTTTTGTTTTTTTCCCCAGCCTGACAGTGCATATCAAGGGGGAGTATTTTTTCTCACAGTACACTTTCCAACAGACTATCCTTTCAAACCACCAAAGGTAAGTCCTTTCTCCCAAAACTTAAGCAATTTTTTGGTCAAAGCGTTGTTTCTGTGTCTGAGCTCTTTGAGGCTTAATTTTGGAAGCTAAAACTAGAAAGGCCAGCAAAAGGATACATGTGGATAAACATATAAGGCTGTACAATAGCTTGTGTTGGCAGATCTAGTATGACTGGAACCCAAGGGACAGTGTTAAGGGTTCCAAATGTCATAACCAGAATTTGATGTTACTTGTTTTTATTTATTTTTTTAATTCCAGATTGCTTTTACAACAAAAATATACCACCCAAACATAAACAGTAATGGAAGTATTTGTCTTGATATCCTGAGATCGCAATGGTCACCAGCTCTGACTGTATCTAAAGGTAAACTCACAGATTTGCTAATGGATTTATAAAACTGCATACACTGCCGTGGCGCTTCTTTGTGTATTGTTGCACTGTCTAAGAGTGGCAGTGGGAACTCATTTATCCTGCCTGTTACAGAAGTGGCAAATTCCATTGGAATTCTTGTTAGAATCCAATATCTTGCACAGCTTATTTGGAGTGTCACATTACAGAAAATATTATGTGCATGGTGAAGAAATGTTCTAAAACAGGTTGAGTAAGGTAGTAAACGTCCAATTAGCCTGAAATGCAACTTCGGTATTACAGCTGACTGTGCATGCAGAACTGAGGAGAAACTGGTGAAGAGAGCTTCAAAATCAGATTAATTTGGATGTAAATGGAAAACGCCGATACTGATGTGTGTGGGCTTACCTGATTACTTACTGATGGCTCTTTGGGTTGCCTAAGCATCCTTGTGTGGGCTAAGGTCTTAATTACATTTTATTTTAAAATGAGATAAATTGTTCTCGTTTGCATTCCTCTGTAAGATGAATATTTTAAAGTGTAGCTGCTCTCAAAGTCATCAGTAAAAGATTTATTAAAATATTCTAGTCCCGTAGTTAAACTTTCTCAAGTTTGAACACTGTAGATTTTTGGAACACTGAGGTTACAGTTAAGCAGTTCTTTTGTTGTAGACGTTTTGTGTCACTTCAAAAACAGCTTAAAATGTGGTTGTTACCATTGTTTTTTCTCACTCATCTTCAAAGTGCTTAGGCACACTCTTAGTCATATTACAGAAAGTTCTCATGTGACTCAAAAGGCTAAATAGTATCACATCTTGCTTATGCACTTGAGAGTTCTCTAAACCATGTGTCTTCTTTTAGAACATTTGCTGTACAACCAAGGAAAAAATTGTTAGTCTTTGTCCAATGGAAATTGCTCTATGGAAGCGCAGTCTACCTCCTTGGAAAAGCAACTTCTGTTCATGTGTCCCTGTGCAGTAATCTCACAAACTAAATAAAATCTAAGTTTTAGTACTGGTTCCTGATGTACTTGCTGAAGACATTAATTATTATTGTGTGTAGTTGGTATTAATTTCCCACGGAAATTGGTTGATTGATTTACTGCTGAGGAAAAAATTGTCGTTTCTAGTTATTTAGAAGGTATTTAGCAAATGGGAGTTGGCACTTGTATCATGTTTAACAGCTGGCATTTACAACTGAAAAATCTTCTAAGTTTTTAGATCTTCAGCACTTTCCTGTGTCTTTACTTGTTGAGTGTTCCTTCAGTTATAAATAGGAGCGGTCTGCTGGTCTTATGTATTCTGATTTGACGTACTTTTAATGTGCTTGCATATTATATATTTCATAAACTGGAAATTGGCTTAGTGGCTCATGGAAGTTTCTCCTTTATAGATCTGATTTTTACTGAATCAAAGGATTACAACATACTGATAGCAGCCCTGATTGATGTGACCAAGTATTCTAACCTGATTTTCTAATATTGCTGGTGTATTTGGCACTTAATAAAATTAAGTCCGTATGAAGTGGTCGAACTTGCTACAGCTGAAAACAGGTGTTAGTCCAGGCTCTTTTGTAGCAAGACAAAGCAAGGAAAAGAATTCTGTCCTACAGCAGATTCTCATTGTAGCATCAAATTCCCTTTCACTACATGTTTACAATTGTTTAACTATGTACTCTTGTATTCATGTTAGTTCTGAGCATAAAAATAGAAATTTCCTGAAAAGTATGTACAGAAAATGTTAGAAAAATCAAATATCCTTAGTTTAATACCAGGAAATTAATATGGAGTTATAAATGAATACCTGCATATGATACTGATGAAATATTTTCCCAAAATGGAAGTCATACTTCTATCAAATTAAGCGAAATATTCATATAAAGGAAAGAGTAACTCTCAGCACAGAATTGGAGAAGGATATGTACAAAAAGAGTATTGCATGGCAGTGTAATATTAACAATATTAATTATCTTAAATAATTGTAGATGGAAGAGCTTAGTTTGATCAAATATTTATAGGGAACTATGTAGTCTGTAGTTTGTTTAATGTTCATAGGTTAAAACATGGGAGAGAGATCATTACAAAAGGTATAGGTCCATGGGTTGCAAGTTCTCCAGGCTAATATCAGGTGTTGTTTACTTAGGACCTAGAAAAATGATGCTGTATAAACATTTCTGAGCATAACTGCTACGTGAAAGCTTAACACTAATATGTATTCTCTTTCCAGTCTCCTTTCCACCACCCTTCTTCGGTGTACTGAAATATATTAAAGGATTATAGAAATGAAGCAAACTAATTTATTTAATCTAGTGTCTCTTTTATTTAGTTTTATTGTCCATATGCTCCTTACTTTGTGATCCTAATCCAGATGATCCATTAGTACCGGATATTGCACAAATCTACAAGTCAGACAAGGAAAAGTGAGTATAACATATACATATTTGTGTGTGTGGTACTTGCAGATGGTTATCTGCTATGCATCTTTTATCTTAACTTTTAAAGATACTCTTTTCATAGATTTCTACAGGATTAGATTTTTAAATCTTAAAAATATCGATCAGTGGAATGGCAAGCAGGAAACTGTAGACATACACAGCTTTTGGATACTTGCTATTTTGTTTGGTATTTATTTGCATAAAACCTTCACACTTTCGTGTTGTGTGTTTATATTCATTGCATGAAAAATAATTTCCCAAATATGAATTATTTGTTGCTACTGTGATCTTCCGGTTGTAAAACCTGTGCCTTTAGTAAGATGTATGATCAACAAACATTTGGTTTTGACACAATTTTGTAAATATAGGATAGACTAGTATTCAGCTCTGTTTAGTGGTAAGAACCATTGTCACATTTACTGCAATTTGCAGTGTCTTGTGGGGGGTGAGGGGCGGAACCTCTCTTACTTTCTGGAACAGCTGTAGAATTTGCAGGAAGTGTCTGATCTTGGATAGGTAACATGGACAGCAGGTAACTGAAGCATTATGTGCTTCCGGACCAAACCTGATTTTGTTTTGTGGAGGTTTAACTCTGAAAGTACTATACTGACTGAAACATCTGTGCTGGAGTCTTTTACTTACAGTGCGTAGCGACCTGGATTTCCCAAAGTTCAGTTTTAAGGCTTGCTGACTCCTTGTTGTACATGCTTCTACGGAGGGTTTTTGAAACACTGTCTTATAACTACTCTCACAATACCAGATAACAGGATTTAGACGTCACTAGCAAGCCCGATGCTTGGCATAGCAGAGTTTTTCTAGAGCAGTACCTCTCTAGAGTGACTCCTTTTGCCACTCAAACTTTGAATAGTGGAATTTATGGATATCTAAGCAGTGATGCACTGATTTCTTGAGAGTTTATTGCAGTTGTGGCTGGCAGGAAGCTCAGGCCCTTTATTCCGCAGATTAGACTGCATGATTTCCAAAGGATTCCATGGAGGATATACTACCTGTGTGAGATTTTTCTGTCTGTGCTGCTTTCTGCTGATGTATCAGCTACCTGCTTCTCCTGGGCTTACAAACTTTAAAAACTTAATGCATGGGAAAGATTACAGAATCAGTGATCCATGAAGGAAATATTTTGCTTACCTCTGTGAGATTCTGTTGAACTCTGCTGCTATAAGTGTGTTGAGCACAATGCAGGATGTAGTCTACAGTTGATCAGCATGGCCTGAGCTGTCTTCTGTAACAGGGTTTTAGTACCTGTGGATTTTCCAGGTGCATGTGGGATTAAGAAAGACTGAAACACAAGATCAATTTAGGATCCTGACAAGGAAGCAGGAGTCTCTAAGGTTTTCCAAATACATCCAGTCCTAATTTGCTAAGAATGGAATAACCTTCTGCAAAATGAATCCGCCACAAATTTTCTGGTGGCCTTGACAATAAATTAGTCATAGCCGTGTGTCACATTCATAGACAGCCTAACCACTGCTGTTTATCTGACTTCTTCAAGCTGTGGAGAAGGTTGTGGATTTAGTTTGGGGCAGGCTTTTTATCCTTGGTAGTTAAGCTTCTTTTTGGTAGCCTTGCTGTTAACTATTTTAATTGTTAAACTCTTTGCTTGAGATTCTGTGGACTGTTTGTGATATCCAGAAGAATTTTTGACTTTCTGGTTAACTGACTGAGAAATTGTTTGGTACCTATTTTTTAGTACTGAGCCATTGAAGACTTCTTGCAGTGCATGCTAATGGCCTGTGGTTCATCACATATCACAGGTCCATGAAGATTTGAGTATTGCTTTTACCTTGAGGACTGGATAGAGAAGCAGTGATGTAGAAGTTACATGGAAGCCTATGGTCTAGTATGTCTCCCCATAGAGTAAGAATTACTAAAATGGCCTTTTTCTGACAGTTCTATGTCTGATACAATCAAATCACATAACCCACTTCTGAAGTGCTTGAACTCTGTGGCTTGTACTGCAAAGCGCATAGTGTTCAAGTTGAGGATGTCATGCCTCAGCTTCTGCCCATTTGTGTCTCAGCTTTTGTCCATCCACTTACTTATTAGTGATTTCATCTATTGTGCCTCCTGTTCTTGAAAGAAGTGAACAAGGGCTATTTCTCTATCTCCAAAATTTAATCATTGCTGGAGAAATTGAGAGAACGTGTAGTCTTGACTGTAGCTTTTATCATCTTATGCTGATCACCTATTAAATTCTTTTAATCTCAGCTTGGATTTAGGAAATGAAAGATATGGCTAGTTACCCCTGGGCATTTATCTATGGGTATTTTATTGTAAGTAAAAATCCAAAGACTTGTATGGCAACATATTCTTAAGAACAAAACCAGTTAGTACATAAGTTACTATACTGATCTTAAGAAATGGATTTAAAAAACTTGTCACCGTTTTCTCTGGAGGACCCAGGAGAAAGTGAATCTAGTCTGAAGAGTGGAATGTGATAAATGTGAGAACCAGAGGGAAAGTTATTGACTCTCTAAGGACATTCACCATGGGGAGTGCTAGTCAGCTTCATATCAGAAGCAAAAGACCCAAGACTTAAAAAGCTTTTCAGGAAGTCTTCTTCTGAGGTTCTGAAATTCAGAATGGAGAATTAAAAAATTAAAAAAAAAAATAAAAATCACTGTGCCTTCTATCCTCATCCTTTCCAAAACCAGTTAATTATACAGAATTTTATGCAACTGAAATGTGTGAACTTTGTCAGACTGTTAATAGTATACACATATAGGACTAATTGACAACAAATTCCCATTAAGGTACAAATAAGGGAACAAGTTGTGAAATGCAAATTAAGTATGCACAATGATATGCATTTTAATACAAACCTCTGAGATTGGCTTTGAGTCTAGCTTTGATAGGTAGCCTTAGAAACTGAACATGCAGTGGGTATATGTTTCTTGGCTTTTAGACTATTTTAATGTTATTTGAATCAACACTAAGGTGAAAAGCTCAGAAACATCTCTATTAAGTAAATACGTGGCCATTGTCAATGTATCACTAACAGCTCTTCACTGTTATGCCTTCTTTCTGCACATACAGATACAACAGATATGCAAGAGAATGGACTCAGAAATATGCAATGTAAACTTGTGAAGACTTTTTCATATACTGCAGAGTACTGTAAATGCTAGGGTTTTTTTCAAAATTAGAAGGAAAAGGAACACCTGTTTCAATGTATTATGATGCCCCTTGAATTTTTTTCATCCATGTAAGTGTGTTTCTGGAGCAAGGGAGAACAAACTTCCAAAAATAAACTTACGACTGTGATAAGAATATTTATCCTCTTTGTATGCTTTGCAGAAGACATTTATTATGGTTTTTAAAAGTTGGACATCTACATCTTCAGACTACGAGATCCATAATGCAGTTGTAAAGCAACCAAATTATTTTTGCTGGAAAAAGTAGCTGGTTTTATGTGATGAATACTGTATGTCTGTCCTTAAAGTATGTTTCCTGTTTCATAAGTGTGTTCAAATTTCATTTTGTTAGTCCACTTATATAATTTGTATTTTTTTTACTGTATAGACTAAATATTTTATTTGCCACGTAAGTCATTTCATTTTAGACTTGCTTGTGCACAGTATTGACAAGAAAAAACTGCTAGTGATGAAAATAATTGGAGTATCCCACCCATTAGGATATTCTAAAGACTGACTGCAGATTTCTTAAAACCTAAAATGATCTTTGCACTGTAATTCTTTGTACGCTGATTATGGAGAAACATTTGTTTTTGATTCTGTTGCATACTTGACTTAATTTTATTGCAATGTGAACTAATTGCACTGCTATGTAGAAAGATAAGTAACCGTTTTGTTGCTATTCACAAATGATTTTTTTGACATGTGGGCAACATAACACTATCACAGACCTTTTACAAATCTAAATGTAGCCTTTTCCATATAAATAAAATGCGTTTTCTACTACTTGTCTTGGCTTTTTTTTTAAACCATGCATAACCTTAAAGTGCTTGTTCTAACATTAGAGAATCAAAATATTAAGTGTGCATGTGTCTTGTAGACAAAAGGGAAGATAAAGCCATGCATAGCGTATTACTTAGAACTGTGGTGCAATTAATTTTTATGCTAGCTTTAGCCTAACTTATTTAGTATGCTATGCCTATTGTTTTATGTAGGATTTCAACCAGCTTAATGACATGCTGCATCTATATTCATTTATGGAGGAAACACCACAAATGTTTGAACGTCAAACACTTCAGCTAAGGTGGTGTATTTGCAATATCAGAATGTTACAGTAAACTTCTCGCACTTGAAGCTAACTTTTTCATTAACTAGCACTTTGGTTGCTTCAGAGTATGCATGTGGAAAACCAGTAGTGTTGGAGAGGGGGCAGTCTCTTCTTACAAGGTAGACTGAAAGCAGAAAAACTTTGGTTTCCTATGGCACGTTCTTACTGGGTATCTGAAAATAAAAATCTGTGACTAATATTTTTCTCTGTACCTTGCACATGAAAGAAAAGTGACTTGCAGTTGGGACACTTGTCATCATAGAATACATTTTTAAGACTACAAAAATATTTGGGTTTTTTGCTGTAATGAATGCCAGACTGGAATTTGGGTTGTGGGTGGGAAGCGTGCACAGTAGGAGCTGTTATTCCTACCAATGGAACATTGTTATCTTCATGCTTGCTGACTGACTTACCCTAGTGGCTTAAGTTGGTCACGCAGGGGGAAAATGTCACTTCTGTGCTACACTTCTTATCTATGATGTACTGGTGACTTCTTGAGACAGAAGCTGGATGGAGAGTGGCTCTATTAATGTTAAAATACCCTTGTTCACTTTACATTGTAAGCTGAATAAATGTGACAGGTTTTGTTAATGAAATGAGCACTTCGTTACACTTGCATGAGGACAACGTAGCTAGGAAGGCAAAGCCATTGTTTATACTTACTGCTGAAACTGTGGTGGGAAGCTTTTCACCATCAGAATGTGTTCCCTGAGCTTTTATATTTTTTCTAGATCGGTAGCAAATGTTTGTACTAGAAGTCAGTTAAATTACCTGTATGGCAGTATCTGTATTTAACTGTGTTAAATTGGAAGTTTGACTTGAATCTCGGAATACTCACTTTCTTTTGGTTTACTGATTTATATTGGGGGGGTGTTGAAAACACTTGTCCTTCAGCTGGTGATTTTTCTGCTGTGCACCACACATGCGAGAATGTTTTCTGTATGATCCTGCTGGTCTTGCCCTGCGATGGAAAGTCAAAGACCAACAGCAACATGTGATTACAGTGTATTTATATACTGAAAAAAAAAAATTGTCTAACCAACATGCTGTGTTAGAGGCATGAAGTTTGAGTCTTTTGATCATCTTCACAGTTCACCCTTCTGCTTTTAAAGTAATATCTGAGATAAATACACCATCACTTAAAATTTCAGTCTTTCAAAGAGTTGGTCAGATTTTGTCTGTGGAGATAAACATCTCCACTGGTACTCCTTCAGAGTTAATGCTTTTTACATAAATGCTATTTAAAGGGGGGGCAATTACAGTTGAAAAGTTACTCCATCCTGTGGTGATTACTGTGATGGAAAAAAAACTGTGTTATTAGCACATCCTTTTTTTCCCCCTCCTGTGACACTGGGGACAGCCACGAGCTTGCTGTTGAGAGGAAATAAGTGACACTCTCGTGTGAGGGAGGTGATTCTGCCCCTCTGCTCTGGTGAGACCCCACCTGGAGTACTGCACCCAGCTTTGGGGCCCCCAAAATAAGAAGGACATGGACCTGTTGGAGCGGGTCCAGAGGAGGGCCATGAAGATCAGGGCTGGAGCCCCTCTGCTGTGAGGACAGGCTGAGAGAGTTGGGGTTGTTCAGCCTGGAGAAGAGAAGGCTCCAGGGAGACCTTAGAGCAGCCTTCCAGTATCTGAAAGGGGCCTACAAGAAGAGAGAGAGGGACTTTTTACAAGGGCCTGTAGTGACAGGACGAGGGGTGATGGCTTCAAACTGGAAGAGGGCAGATTGAGATTAGATCTCAGGAAGAAATTTTTCACTCTGAGGGTGGTGAGACACTGGCCCAGGTTGCCCAGGGAAGCTGTGGAGGCCCCATCCCTGGAGGTGTTCAAGGCCAGGTTGGATGGGGCTTTGAGCAACCTGGTCTAGTGGGAGGTGTCCCTGCCCGTGGCAGGGGGGTTGGAACTGGATGATCTTTAAGGTCCCTTCCAGCCCAAACTATTCTATGATTCTATGACTTAGCAAACTGCTCAGAACACGGTGTTGTATGAGCCCTCTCCTGTGTATTTGTGGAGAGGAAAACTAAAGGGTGATGTCCTCCGAGTGACAGCTGCCTTAAACCTCCCAAACTCGGGTATTGGTGTGAGAATTACCGCTCTTTACTTAAAAACAAGTAACTCTGTGGCTCCGGGGGGCGGGAACCCACGCCGCCGCGAGGTCACCTTGTCCCGGCCTTTCCCGCCCCTTCGTGCGCGTCATCGCGGCGGGCAGCCGCTCCCCTCGCCGCGCGGCGGGCGCTCTCCCAGCCTGCCCCGCGGCGCGGCGGGCGGAGGCATGGCGGCGGCGCTGGCGCTGCTGGGCCGGGCCGCGGCCCTCCTCGGCGGCGCTCAGCGGCTCCTCAGGTGCGGGCGGGAGGGCGAACGGGGCTCCAGGGGGGGGGGGGGGGGGCCGCCCCTCTTCGGCGGGGTCGGGGCGCTCGGCCTCCCTCGCTGTGGCGGTAACCGGCGGTGCCGTTGTGTGCAGGGCCTGCGGTTCGGCGGAGAGGTGCCTCTGCAGGGGGATCAGCTCGGACGAGCGCCCGAAGAGGCCTCTGACGGCCTATTTCCGCTTCCTGAAGGAAAATCATTCTGCTTTTAGGCAAAAAAATCCAGGTACGCTTCCTGAAAGAAAATCAGCTTCCTGACAGAAAATCGTTCTGCTTTTAGGAAAAAAAAAAAAAAAATAAAAAAATCCAGGTGTGCGGTCTGAAGGGAACGAGAGAACTCCTGGTTGGCTTTGTTCTGCTTTTAGAAATACAAAGTCTTAACACGTTTAAGTGCACCAGAGGTTTTGTTGTAAAGCTGCCGCCACTTTAGCTACGTACGGTTTTTTCCCTCCAGAACACGTGATGTAAGAATAAAACTGGAACAAAGTACTGCTTTGTAAAGCTAAACGTCATAAAGTGTATCACCGCGGTTTCAGGAGACCTAAAGCACCCTAGTGTCCCTTAGCACACCAAAGGTAAATTCTGTATTGCCATGCTTGCTGCCTGTACACCGTTAGCTTAGTCTGCCATACTTAATAACTCAAAAAAATAAACGTTTGCATATAGCTTTAAAAATGTTTGAAGAAAAAACTCACCTGGGCAATACCTGTTAACAACAATTGGTGTTTTTCAGTCACTTTTAAGTCTGTGTGTATGTGAGGTATGCTATTATTGATATAATGAACTGTATATAATTTTATTTTAATGCTTAGTAATTTAAAAGCTACACATACTGGATTGCCTCAATGTATATGTGAGAAATAGTAAGAGTATTTAGAGGAAAATGATTTTCTGTGAATATGTGTAATTTACTATCAAAAACTTCATTTATAGGCAATGCTGTCACTTCTGTTGTCAGCAGCAAAACGGAAAGCTGCGCTGAGTTTGAAAATACTGTTGAAGTTCATGTTACAATGTTTAAAGAGCTATGGTCATATTAGGCAAGTCATGAGGCAAATTTAAGTAGGGAAAACCATTGGATAGCCTTGGTGGTTCAAGAGTTCAACAGTCTGAAAGGTTGAGAACTGAACTTGCACAGCTTATTGTAGTTACGTGCCACACCAGTGTTTTCTACATGTTTCCAAAATTTGAATAATCTGCAAATAGATGTACCACATCTCATGTGCAAACTGAGAATTTTTGGCTTTCTTGTTCCAGTGGAGGTAATGTTCAAAAATAATTTGGTAATTTGTTTTCTTTTATCATTGGCAAAGCATCGTATTTTCAGAGGTTTTAAGATTGGCATACTTGGACTAAAAACTCCCCATCTGTCTTGTTTTTCCAGAATTCTGGAAGTCAGGTTACTGGTAAGAGCTTAGTTCTGCTTTTCCACCGTTGAGATGGTTGGACATTACTTTTGTGTTGGGAGAGAGGAAGATCTATTTTTTCTTGAAGTGTGAAACAGAGAGAAAGCCTGTAAAGGATTTTTCAAGAAAAGAAAAGCTTATATCCTTTTTCCACCACCCTTAGGTTTTTCATTTGGGTGTTTTGGGTTTTTTTTTCCCCGCCTTCAGAAATTCAGGTCTGGCTGGAAACCTCATTGAATGACTATAGCGCAAGGGCCAGAGTTAAAGGCAGGCAGCTGAAAAACAACACACATTCGCGTCACTGTAATTTTGTTTGCGGGAGAAGGAAATTAATTGTTCTTTAACCTTATTTCTATTGAATAATGTTGTAAATAAAGGACTTAATTTTAGTAAAGATCAAGCATGTCTGCTATATCAAGTGGATAAGGTCATATTATACTTTGAAGAATTCAGCAGGCTCTTTTTGCCAAAAACCTGAGAACTGGAAATTTTACTTCGGGTTTCTTCCCCAGTCCACCTCTCCGAGTTCAGACCATCTTGCATTGTATAGAAAAGGATCCAGCTCAAAAGAAAAAAAAATGAAACTGTTGTGGTGTGGTAATAGCTTTTTGTCTTGAGACAGTGCTTCAGTTTATAACTGCGTGTTTCATTTGAGTTTGAACCAAGAGCAGGGACTCTTCCCCTTCCCCCCCCCAGATACTACAGTTCCCTTTAACTGCCACACTAAGTTAGTTAGTTTTGTGAAAGGAGGAAAATATATTTGTACAGGAAAAAGACACTAGTGACAGCCTTCCTTGGGAAAAATTGAAGAAGCTTACTAGAGGTACAATATTGATCTTTATTATCTCGCTTTCAAATTTTCATGTACAGAAATGAGCAACCTGGAGCTGGTTAAAAAAATAGCAGGTGCTTGGAAGGAGTTACCAGCATCACAGAAGCAGGTAAGTTTGTATCTTTGCCCTGTGTACTTTGAACTGAGTCTTAGTGGTTGTTTTACATGGTTTGGTGTTCTCTGTGTTTTTTTGTTTGTGTCGTAGGTTTTTTTGTTCTTGTATTTTTTTTTTTAAACAACAATAAAAAAGCACTTGCATACAAAGGTTCAGGCATAAAAACAATTCTGAAGAGAATTGAGAGCTTTGAAGTACTCAAAGGAAGATATTTTGATACTTCTACACATGACCTTATTTTTAGTATTTTTAATGTGTTGCCAGAGAAACAAAGGAGACAGATCTCGCTCTGTGTGGCTGTGGGGGTGGGAACCAGTATCTCATTTCTTTTTGAACAGTAATTGTGTATGTTTGTGCACTGCACGTATAATAACGTAAGTATTGTAAAGTTGTTTTGCTTTCATATGCGTAAGTTAGGTGAAACCTCAGTTAATTTTGATGAAAGGACCAACTTTTTTCTCTGCTGATTAGATAGTAACTGGAGACCTAACTTACAGGTAACTTCCTTTAAGTTTCATCTAACTTATTTTTTCGTCATAAGTAGTGAAGTTTCTTTTGGAGTGGCAGTTTCAAGGGATAATGTAAACCAACTCCATGAATTGCTAATCATTGCTGAATATAAGTGCCATTTATAGCAAAGTAATGATTGTTCTTCCTTCATTGCAGTAAGCAATTAGATTCAGTTAGGAACTAATTGCAGTTTTCTAGCTGAAGTACTATCTTTGTTCGATAGAATTGATGTGCTCTTATATCCCTTCTGGACTTCGGGCTCTATGTGCCGTAGTATAAAATAGGCTTTTTCATTTGTATGTCTGAAATGGAGAACAGGATGGTGATTTTTCACGTCTGCCTGGATGCTTGGTGCCCTGGTATCAAGGGCCCGATTTTTATGATGCTTCTGTACCTGGTGTTGGCCGGTGCAGGAATGTGTTTGGTGGCTGGAGCACTTGTTTGCTGCCGTGGGTAGACACCCTTTGAGTAATCATTTCAACCAACCTTCAGCTTTTCCTTCTCGTATGGAAGATTGTTACTGCTTTGAGCTGCATCTGAAGGTTTGTCCAATGTTACCAGATTAACTGAGATAATTCATAGGAAGAGCCCAGGTTTTGAATCTGAGTTCTTCTGAATCCATTCTGCTAATCAAACATCTGGAATCAATACTTCACTTTAAAAATGTTCCAGGATAGTCTGTATCTTTTTTTTTTTTTATTTGTAGGTCAGAAGTGTTAGCTTGTTTAACGGTCAAGTGCATCTGACTGAAAGCAGCTGTTTAAGGTTGGTGATTGTTTGTGTTGTAGGTTTATGAGGAAGCTAGAAAGACAGACTGGCAAAGATATGCAGAGCAGTTGGCCGCATACAAAGCACAGCTAACTCCAGCCCAGGTTGCGGCTTTGAAAGAAGAAAGGAGAAAACGGCTGGCAAAAAGAAGATCGTTCAGAGCAAAAAGAGTAAGTATTTTGAAGGTCAAGTTTCTTTTCTCTCAAGGAACCTGAAGTCTAGTATACAGAGCAGAGTTGAGGCATGTTTAGAAATAAAGGCAACTCTCAGAATATTAAAAAAACAAAAACAAAATAAAACAAAACAAACCACAAACCCAGAACAAAACCCAGACACCCCACACCCCCCGCCATGGACTAAAATAATTGCAGGTGTCAGCAGTTATTTAGTGGCTTTCCTGTGCTTGAAGACCAGAAGTAGCACATATCTTTGTGCTCACAGGTAGCTTCTCTATGATTTTTTTTCTTCCTATTTTTAAAGCTGCCTGAAGAATGATAGGTAATAAAAGACATTTGAACCAGCTGTGCTTTCTGTGGTTGGGGAGATGTCCAGAAATAGCTTTTCACAAAGGCCTTGTATCTGTTACTTCACTGGCCCCTACAAGGTAGTAGCTGCTTGAAGTAGCCTTTTTTCCTTCCTTTCTTTGGATTCTGCTACTTTGCTACCTGTGTAGCTGCTGATGTGTTGAGTTAGGCCTGCATAGAAGTGCGTCTGTCAGTGTCTTTATTGACTTATTCATGCAGATCATCTTCCTTATTCCTTTTTAGCTGGTTTATGTATAAATCCTGAGAGACAGAACTATCTGTAAAGGTACAATAGTATGGTTTGTCCAGTGGCAAAATGGGTTGAAGGGGTTACTTACTGCTCACTCATTTCTGTGAATTAAACTACGGGTGTGACATTGCCCTGATTGGCAAAGGTAAAATGAATTTGGTTTAAAAGACCCCTACTTAGATGAAGTTTTTAAGCCATGTGATTCTGCTGATCCTTTTTAGAGTATGGCACCATGAGGAATTTAACTGGCATTCCTAATACCTAAGCAGATGTTAACTTGCAGCACCTGGGCTGCAGTGGGAATGTCTTAGGGCTGGAGAAAACAACAAGTGTAATTGCATCCATCGCTTGCTGTACTTTCCCCTGTAGCATCATCTACAGAAGCATCATCCCTGTAGGCAAAGCACTCTGATAGCAGAAACCTAGTTCTGTTTCCCTGGAAATCTGCTGGTTCTGTTCCACCTTCTCACCTCCCACAGTTAGGTAACTGCCCTCCTCTCCGCAAGTGCACAGTATTTCACACTGGAAACCAAAGCCTTATGAAGATAATAGAAAATCTGTCATCATGACTTTATTACTGAGTGGAATTTAGTAATGGTCTTTGGTTACTGGAAGACTTAGCTGACATAAGAATCAGTTTTAAAAATGCCTTTTTTTTTTTTTAAAGTCTGACTATTCAATTTGTTAGCTTTTCTTAATATAGTTTAGTATTAGTCTTGACAAGTGGTGAGAATAACCGAAGCATCTTGGCGTACAGTCCAGTTTACAGAGTAAAACACACACACACAAAAAAAGCATTTTACTCTGATTTTTCTATAAAATATAAAGACAAATGGTAAGTTTCGTTTTGGAAAAATGCATGTTTGGTAGATTGAATAACTTTTCTTCCTGTTTTTAAAGGAAATGACTGTGCTTGGAAAGCCTAAAAGACCTCGTAGCGGCTTTAACATTTTTGTGTCAGAAAACTTTCAAGAAAGTGAGGGAATTTCACCTGTGGTAAGTCAGGAAAGATTGTTCTTTGAAATAGATCGATTGTATTCAGAAAACCTGTTTTGGATTCTGTGACTTTCAAAGAAACTGCTTAACAGTTCATTATCTGAATTTTGCTTTGCTTAGGTTATTTTTTTGTTAGGCTGTAGTGAGCTTCTGGCTGTACTGCTGGTGGTGTGTCCTGTTTAAATTGCTGTGTGGGCATACAGACTTAAAATATTTGCGCTATTTTTTTGCACTTCAGCATTACAGACTTCCATCTGTTCCTTCTGTGGGGAGAGAATTCTACTTTTCTTTATTTTGGCTTAGAAATACAGTAGTTTTTCAAATGGTTGTGGTGGTCTGCTGCCATTTCTGTACCTCCTGTAGCACAGTTGATGTTGTGGAACGTGCAAGAGCTCCTCAGCCAAGTCACAAGTTCTGCACTACACTGTGCTTTGGGGTGATTTAAGTTACGCTGGTGGAGTACTGCACTTGGAGCGCTGAAGACCTCCCCCTGTGTGCCTAATTAATATGTTCCTTGCCCTGTGCATTTAGTCAGCATATCAAGAGGGTGGAAATAAAGAACTGAGGAACAAACCATGCACAAGGCAGGCACCCCCAGTCAGCTGAGGCCCAGTTTGACACGCACATGGCAAAATACTCTTGAAGTGGTACAGAGTTTCCTGTGAACATGGTTAATATTTCGGTGGGCTTGGCTTAAGTTAGGGCTTGGTTTAAATGAAACCAGTATGCACAGTGAGATATGGTCATGTTGCTATAAACCAGCTCAGCTGTTCTGTCTGTCTGTCCGCTTTCACAGCAGGCGAAGTAACTTAAACTGCTTCATGCTTATATTACCTGTAAATGCGGCTCAGGTGATGCCCAGCAACTTGTTGAACTGTGTCATTTATTATTCACCTACATTAAGAGGGTGGGGTATGAAGCCCACGTGACTTTGTGCTTTTTTTTCCCATTGGTTTCGCCTTGGCTTTTACTAGTGGGCATTCACCTCTAAGCCTCTGTGGTCAGTCTGCTGTTAAAATAATCCTAATGTATTACATATTCTATATCCTGTAGGCAAAGCTGAAGCGATTATTTGACGTGTGGCGAAAACTGTCCATTTCTCAGAAGCAGGTACGTCAGTGGATTTTGATGAGGCTCTGATCTAATCGGAAAACAACCAACTTGAGCCAAAGTTAATAAATTCATACAAAATCTTGAACTCGGTTGTTCAAAATATGATATTGATGAAAATACTCTGAGATGTTATTTATGCGTCTTGAAAAAGATTGTCATTACTTTTATTCCAGTAGTGACCATTTCATTCAAAGCGTCAATGAAATGTGAGAGCGTGGGACAGGATGGAAGCTCTGTGTGCCTGGAAATGGATGCAGAGTGGCATCTAGGGAGGAAGGTGGAATACTTTGCAACTATTTGATTTTTGTCCTAATAATATATAATGTTTTTAAATGCCAGCGTAGTAATTTGCTGCTCATGGAAAGGCTTTTGACAGCTAAAAGCAACAGAAATCTATCTTGGGGATAGTTTTCTGCCAGCTTTCTTGGTGTGTTGAAATATGAACCTGCAGACGTGTACATGAAAATAAACCTCCAAATTTTCAAGTGTTCGGTACTTTTCTGTCCTTCCTCCTGAATGCCCTTCTAGATTGTTTTGAATGTCTACTTAGAACATGCACTAGGTTCACGTTGTTTCTGCAGGGAAAAAAAATTGAAGCAATTGTGCAGAAATATCTACTCCTGTTCCTTACGTTAGGCAGCTCTCTCAAGCTAGTACTCAAAAAGCCTTAGCTGTTAGTAATATTGAATAAACTTCCTCTTCAGGAACGACCCTGTGTTGACATAACCATAATTCAGTGCTAAGGTTTTGTATTTTTGTGCAAGGTTGATGTTGTTGTTTTTTTTTTTTTTAATTTGCCGGAGGTGGAAGTGAATGCCTGGGACACTGTTACAGTTTGAGGAACCCACAACATTTTGTTGTCATTCAGACAATTATTCTCTCACCCGATGACCCCTCCCCACCCAGGAAGGGAAATTGGGGAAAAACAAGGAAACCTGAAGGTTGAAATATAAACAGATTTAATAGAATAAGACTAAATAATTAACATTAATAATACTAAAGAACCAGTATTGATCCCGAGACCAATATAAAATATACCAGGATTATACTCAGCCCATTCTATCTGTAGGAAGCTGTGCGCTCCCAGCAGGGGACAGCAAATGTCGGACACTCCAATTGCTACGGCTTTGAGAGGAAGGGAAGGGCTTAGGGGTCCAGCACTGGGGCAAAGAAGTTCTCAGGATCGCTGCCATCAAGGGAAAGAGGGCACTTCTCAGCAAACTTTCTCATTTATATTGAATGTGCTGTTGATGCTATGAAATAACCCTGTTGGCCAGCTTGGGTCAAGTGCCCAGGTCTCGCTCCTCCTCATCCCTGCACCTGGCGAGCTTGAAAACACTGAGACCTTGACACCTGCACACCATAGCTGGCTATAAAGTAAATATTTTTGGAAATTTAGAGTCTTCTAAAAGTGCAGTTTTCCCAAGCATTAGAAGAGAAATTAGTCCTGTGTTGCTCAAAGCAGGATAGATGCGCACTGCACAGGTCTTGTCGCCGTTGTATCAAGGGGGGGGATGTGACATGGCAGTTACCCTGACAAAGCCCCTTCCGTAACTGTGGATACCTGATTTTCTTCCAGCCATACCTGCAGCTTGCTGAAGATGATAAGGTTCGGTACGAGAATGAAATGAAGTCATGGGAAGCAAAAATGGTTGAACTGGGACGCGAAGACCTGATACGTTCTGGAAAGCAAAGGCCAAAAAAGAATACTGCTGAAACTGAAACGGCCAAAGCTTCCTCACGTGAAAGCAAGGCAAAATCAAAGTTGAAAAAATCAGAAGAATAAAATGGTTAAGTATTTTATATCGAATCCCCTTTGGTTGTCGTGTCTTTATCCTGCTGTGTTAATGCTGCAGTCAGCATTGGCACTGAAATTTGGAAACCCTGAAAAGGGCCCATTGGAGAAGTAGAAAAGGTGATGGGGTAGGAGAACTCAGCGTCTGTCGGAACTGACTGAAGTAATCATTGCAGGGGTAGCCTCGACTGTCCAACAACAACCGGTTAATCAAGCTGTGAATAGTGATACTGACATCAGCAGAGCTCTCCAATAATGGTAGATAACAGCTAGCTTTTATAACTTATTTTTTATGAAAGCAAGAATATTCTACATGTTACCATCTGAATTCTGTAAATAAGAGCTAAAACCTGAGTTAATGCTGCTGTGTTTTATTCCCTCCATGGTATCGGTTGTGAAGAGAAATGTTCTACATTTCAACAAAAGGCACAGAAATGTAAAATGCTAACTTTTATTTTATGCATCTTTTTTGTACGTATCAATCTGTGTATACCACTTATGTTGCATTTAATTAAAGACCATGTGAGTTTTGTATAAACATATCTTTATTGGACTTTTATTCTGTGGTTTTGTTTGGAGACGTGCCAACACTTTTGCCTTCCTGCTGTCGCATTTGCGACAGCCTGGAAGGAAAAGAAAATGTGTGAACTGTTAGAACTTTGGGTTTTGATGTAATAAACACAGGTATTTTGAAGAGCTGCTTGGTTTTTTTTCCATGGGGTCTGTGTGTCTTAATGAAAGTCTTAAAGGTATTTTGGAGAATCTGTATTTTTATAAGGCAGGCTTATTTCATCCATCCTGAATGACCCACAAACAGCTTGTTTACCTGTGGGAAGTGGAAAGCCAAACAGGAGTCCTTTACCTTTTTTGGTTTTTTTTTTCTTTTTAATTAAATTTACTGTCGGTAACTATCTCAGCGCTCCTGGCTTTCTTACCCGCAGAAGGTTCCCAGCACGTCCCTGAGGGAGCGATGTGAATCCAAACCCCTGAAACTTACCCGCGCCTGTGGGCGGGACGGGGGGACACCAGGCCGGCTACAGCCCCGCTGCAGGCGTGTGCCCAGCTCCCGCCTTCTTCCTGGCCTGCTCCTCAAATTACCACTGCGGGAACGCTCCTCTGCTGCCAAGGAGAGCGATTCGCGCAGGTTACGAAGGATAATCCCCAAAATTTCCCTGACGGAGCCGCCCTCGCTCCCGCCCCGCCCGACCGTGCCACCTCCCCTCAGCGGGCCGCCCGCCCCGCGCATGCGCGGCCCCGCCGCCCGCCCAACTCTCGCGAGAGGCGGCGGTTTGGCGCTCTTGAGCCGGCGGCGGGGCGGGCGGCGTGGCTGAGGCGGGATGGGGCTGCTGGAGCAGTGCGAGGCCGACTTCGGCTCCCCCGACCTCTACCGCGTCCTGGGCGTCCGCCGGGAGGCCTCGCCCGAAGAGATCCGCCGCGGCTACCACCGCGCCTCGCTCCGCGTACACCCCGACCGCGCCGAGCCCGATGCTAAGGAGGAGGCGACGCGGCGCTTTCAGGTGAGCGCGGGTGGAGGGAGGGAGGGAGGCGGGAGGGCCGGCCGGCTGGCTGGCGGCCCCGGCTGACTGACTGGACGGACGGACGGATGGAGCGACTGGATGGACTGACTGACCGACCGCCCCCCGTGTCCCTGCAGATCCTGGGCAAGGCGTACGCCGTCCTGAGCGACGCGGAGCAGCGCGCCGTGTACGATGAGCAGGGCAGGGTGGACGAGGAGGGCGAGGCGCTGAGGGGCGAGCGGGACTGGCAGGAGTACTGGCGGCTGCTCTTCAAGAAGGTGAGAGCTGGGCTGGGGTCTGGGGACCGGGGGCCCCTCAGGGCTCACCGCAGCGGGACGGCAAACCCTTTGGGAAGGGGAAGCCTGCTGCTTCAGAGCTGTAGCTTAGTCTCCCTCACGGACTTTGCGTAAAACAGTGGGTTTTCTTACGCTGTCTCTTAAATCCCTCTGGTGAATAAATCCTGTAACTCAAGAAGTGTCGCCTCTCTGCCTCAGATCACTGTAAAAGATATCGAAGACTTCGAAAAGAGCTACAAAGACTCCGAAGAAGAGCTAGCTGATATTAAAGCAGCATACGTGGATTTTGAGGGTGACATGGACAGAATAATGGAGTCTGTGTTGTGTGTGGACTATACAGATGAACCAAGAATACGGAAAATAATAGAAAAAGCCATTGACTCTGGAGAAGTCCCGTCCTACAAAGGTTTTGTAAAGGAGTCTAAGCAGAAAATGATTGCAAGAAAAAGGCGGGTAGGTTATGTCAATCAATCAGGGACCAAAGGGAAGCATTATTTATAATAAGCTTTTAATGCCTCTTGGTAGAAATAAATGAAACTGTTCTTAAGACAGATGTTTGCCACAGGATTGCTGGGTTACTGATCTTGCTTAGTATCTCTGACTTTCACATTTAGTCACCTGTGTTCTCCACCGCCAAATTGTTGTGAAAGGCTTTTGAGTTGTTGTGGGCTGTTGCCTATTCTTTCCTTTATTTTGTTATTGTACACAATAGCTTGTTACAGTTTAGCACGTCCTTGCATTTTTTTACAAAGCCATGAGTTGCTGGAGTTAAGAAGGGTACATGGGGTAGAAATAGATTATGCTTGCCTTTTGACAAGTGTGAAATAACATTCTAGACTAAATGGAACACGAGTTCTCCAGTCTGGGATTTTTTAAAATGCTTTGTAGAATGTTATATGCACATGAAAGTAACCTTTCTGTAAGTTAAAGAAAATGGTATAGCTGCTAGGACCAAAAAAGTGAGGGTGGTGGAGAACAGGGATGGGGATGGACATCGCATTCAGCATTGTGAAACAGCAAAAACCTGTCCCACTTTACTAAATGGTGGAACCAGAATGGGCTTTCTCTGACGGCTTTCTCATCTGTGGCCAAACTTGGAAACTTTTCATATCTCCTTGCAGCTATTTGTATAGAGGTGCAAAAAAAAAAAAAAAAGTTTGGTAACTGCTATAAGACTTAGTCAAATAACGTGTAAAATACTTTTTAAAAAACTAGTTTGCTATTTTAGGCAGAAAAAGAAGCTAGAGAGGCAGAAAAGACTAAAGACGAACTGGGCCTTGGTGGAGAAGATGACTTGAAAGCACTGATTCAAGTAAGGCTTTTTGCATCTGTTGAACATAATTATGTTACTGGCTTGTAACTGTGTTTTCCCTGAGCATCTCTGTATTTTGGATCCTTGCAACTCTTCTGAGTTCCTGAGGTGAAAACCTGACCTTAATGTTAACTATACATGTATTTTAAATAATAGTCAGAGTATGGTATGGATTTTATTATCTGCATCTTCTTAAAAATTAACAAAGTTATTCCAATATCCTTACTGCATACACAATCAAAATATTTAACTTCTAGTTTTAGGCAGTTAGGGAGTGTTAATGATTCTTTCTGAGGGATTCCACGAGGATGTAGAAGTTTATAGGTCTTACTATTTTGCTTTTGTATCTTGGGGATCGAGGAAAGAAACCTACTGTTTATGTTTTGTTTTTCAGAACATTTTCTGTTTCTTCTTTTTTATTGTCCAGTGGGCTTCCTAGAACGTTCATGCCTCAAACTGTAATAGAGTTTTGGGTCCAAACTAGAAATTGCTTTGTTTTGTTTTTCCTAAACTTATGTTGTGATTTTTTTTGTAGTCAGTCTTTACCTCTGTCTTGATACTTCTGGAAGTTAGGTATGGAGCCTAGAGTACACGAGTAGGTTTTTGCTTGACAGTACTATACCTCCTGTAGCTTGTATTGCCTGCTTAATATATTCAGAGCTCTTATGTAGCTAAGTTCAATAGAATAGCCTGTATTGAGAACTAGTAAAAGTTTTGAGGTTGGTTTTGTTTTGTTTGTTTGTTTTTTTCCCCTCCAGAGCAGAAATAAAGATCGAAAAAAGGAAATGGATGACTTTTTGGCCCAACTGGAAGCAAAATATGGGAATAATGCTAAAAAAGGAGGAAAGAAGACTGCAGCCAAGAAAGGAAAGAAATAAAGAACTTTGTAGGCTGAAATATCAGGTATCATTTTGTATGGGAACATGTGGATTTGGGAGAACCTCAGAGTTTTTTCTGGACTACTGTTTCAGAGTGTGTGTGCCTCAACTTGCTGTGATGGGGGGGTATGATACAGAACGCATCGTGAACAAGAAAGACAAAGCATTCTGGTGCTACTGTTTAAAATCCTGTGGATGCTCTTCAGTTAAGATCAGATTCTTGACTAAAAGTTTTGTCACAGTAAGGAAGTGGTGTGGTGTTTGGGATGCCTAGCTGTTTATGAAGCTTGTGTTCAAGCACCTTCCTTCCTAACACCTAATGGGTATCAGTACAGCTGATGGGTAAAACAACGTCGTCCCACACCTTTGAGAGTCTTCAGTGCTGGCTTCTGAGTTGGAAACCTTATCTTTTTGCTAGTCGCACATTTCTTTTGTAACAAACCTTCTGCTGTTTTTAAAGGTCTTTGCACTTCAGCTCAACATGTGTTTTTCAGATATTCCAGTGGTTTTATAAAGATACTTTGGAAAATTGCAGGTTTAATAAATGAGAAGTTTTTGCAGAATTCTGTGCGATGTTGCTTCCTCAGGCCTCTCTATGCTTTCTAAGTAGCTGTTCAGAACAAACTGATCGTGTGGACTCTTCTGACTGATTTGAGTCAAGTAAATACTACATGCTTCTTTAACAGCTGAAAATATGGCTACATTGTTAACTGTGGCGTTAGTGCTGCTGATGCTATGTTAGATGAAAGGGCCACCTAGTGTTTGGTCTTCGATTGCTTGTGGTAGATGCCTTAGGAAGAATATGAGACTGCAGCAGGTATGTGACTATGCAGAAATTATCTAACACGCTGAGATGAGGTACTAAACTCAACAATTCACAGAACAGACTCAGTTCTGTGTATTCCTAGGGTTTGTGATGTCCCATGACAAGGAGTTCCAAAGCTTAGAAATACACTGTGTGCTATTTCAATAGCATCACAGTCAAGTCTGTTGTAGGATGGTAGTGATAAGCTACTTCATTGTATTTGTCAACAGTTCTATTACTTTAGAAGTGAATTACTTCTGTAAGATGTGCAAATACTTGGAAGGTTTTTGCTTCAGCTGGTTTTAAACCACTTGACGTAGTGCGCAGGGGTATGAATCTGAAGGGTAACTAGTTTTCAACTTACTCTGTAGCTCAAAGGAATGATGCTGGCTTTATTTTGTGGATCATTTTTCAAAGGCTTAGGAGCCACAGATGAAACACTTACTTTTGAATTGAAGGTCCTCATTGCATCACTGATACCATTCAGGACCTGACTATTTAACAGAGCTTCCTGGGGAGAAGCTAGAGGTAGATGGTAACTCTGTTCCCTTTTACTTGCCTGCTTTCAAAAATTATCCTGATTCTGAGCGAGAACAGCATATCATTATGTTGCACAACACATGACTTGAATGTTACTTTTACTACAAAAAATAGGTATCTAACAGCCCAGAAGTCTCTAGTGTCAGCCATCTGCACAGAAACCAAAAATTACCCTGTGACAAGACTGCTTTCACTTTTTTAACACACTGACTCATCTAGGCTATAAAATACTACATTATGTTCCTAGAAGTCTGTTCAAGTTCATTTGTGTATTTTTGTAACTCTTATGCACTAGAGCTACAGAAAAATAACTTGGTCCCTGAGGAATGGCACGGGATGCTTATCTCCAGTTAGCTTGAGATAACTAAATCACACTCTGTACAATGTCCCAGTAGTCTTAGCTGTTAAGAGAAATTGTATTTTGAAAGAATTTAGTGAAGAGAGGCCTCTCTTTAGCATCAGTTTATCTCTATGCAAACTTAAGAGGTTTACATTGAGCCCAGAGGGGTTTTTTTTCCCCCTCTAGAAATGCAAAGGAAAGTTAACCCAGTTACATTTGCATAGTTCTGCTTTGCTTTCTTTTCCGTGGACTTTTCAGCTGGATTCAAGAACTTCAATATTGATGAAAAATTATTAGCTGTTCTGTAGATACGACCAACATTTGACAGATTGCATAACTTGGAGTGGGGGAATAGGGGAGCCACTTCATAAAGAACACTAACAAATTTTTTCCATTATGAATTGTAATTTGGAAAATATTAATAAGGAAATTTAGGGGGAAAAAGGGCTCTTTAATTGGATTATAAAGGAACAACTGTTTTCGTGCACTGTCCTAACTTTGCTAAAATACACTAAGTGGTTATCCTCACCTTATCTTTACAATTACTTGTAGTCTGGTGCTTACTGCTTGGGAGTAAGACCTTCAACTAATCATTTGTTTTGAGAAGCTTGCATTTCACGTGTTTATCTTATTTGGAGGCACAAGGGCAACTACAGCAAATACCTCCAGTACATCTGTCACATAGTGCAGAACACATCTACTAAAAGCTACGTTGCATCTGTGGGTTGTGGAACTTCACGGTGGCATGCAGAAATTTTGTATAATTGCAGGTATTTTTAGAAAGGGAGACTGACCTATTCTGTGAAATTACCATAACGTATTTCACCAGGAAGACAATGTACTTTCCTTGTATGCTGTCTGGAACTGCCTATAGTAAGAGACTCCTTTTTGCCTCTTAGACCTTCTTCAGTCACTTGAGGAAGAGGTATAAGTATATAACACAAGAAACTACCCTTAAAACTGTCAGTTCTGTCCATCTGGTTTGCTACCTTATTTTTTAAGCAAGTGTGTTAATAACTGCTGCAATTACTACAGGATTCATAACTTGTCTTAAGTTGAGCAGTATCATGTGGAATGCTTGCTTTTGATAGCATAGTATTGCTTTAAACATATAAATATAGCTTTAAAAATTTAAATTACTACTGCCATGGAAGGACTGACTAATCTTTTGTAGAGCTAACTGAAAAATCAGCAGGTTCTGCAGTACCTGCCTGTAATAGCATGAACCAGTCCCAAGCCAGTAATGGGAAACTAGCAATGACTAAGAGCATTTGCTGTCCACTGGAGTATATTCACCCTTCCACTGGAGTATAACTTTTTCTACTGGTAGAAAATGGAATGTTTAAGTATACCCCTTCTAATCTTTGGCAGCTGGTTCTTAGATTTATATAAAAATAATTATTCATAAGGAAGGGTGTCTGAAAACTCTCTGTAAACGACACTGACATTACTGAGAATGAGATGTGGTTCATGACTCTCTGGAGATGGATGGATGCTTCTTCATGGCACGTCAGAACCCCTGTTTGCTTTTTGTGACTGATCCACTTCGACTGTGGGCTTTCACAGAACCACGCAGCTGAAGACCTAATAAACAGAGATCATGTACAACTTTAAGACTTCTGGAAGGTATTAAAACTAAGTACCGAATACATCTCCTTTAGCTATGTATTAGAATAAAAAGAAAAAAAAGCATTTTAATTTTAAGCTATCAACTACATTATATAACTTACGCAAGTTTGAGACTAGTGACTGGCCTTCCAAAAGGGGCAAAGTTTGTGCTTTCATAGTTGCTGCATTGCAGGGAACTACTGTATTCCTTGGTATCTCATGAAATATTCAAGTCTACAAACTTCTACTGATTTCAATTTTTTCTGTTAATACAGCAGTCATAAAATTTTCTTGCATTTAAAGATACTGGGTTGTTTTTTGAGGTTGGGTTGGCTTTTTTTTTTTTGGAGGGGAGCAGATATTTATTTTAATATCAGTATGAATGACTCCTTATTTAAAAACAAGTGCCTTTGTTAAACTCAGATTGCCTCTTGTACTACTTATTAGCAGTAGTAGGCTGTTCAGCTATTAAACAAGCTAAAAGACAGCTCCTGTCCTCTAACATTCACCTGTGTACTTGGTACCTTAACCTTTGCAGCTTCCATAAACTTCTACAGCTTCAATCCTATCTTGTTAGTATATTTTTACGTGGGAAATTCTGACAACCCAATAAGGAATCCCAAAACACTATGATGAAGGGAATCCACTTTAACTTGTCTTGACAGACCTAGCTTTTGGAAAGTGCATCTAATTCCCTGTTCTGTGCCATCCCCTCCAGGTGAGGTGATACTTAGCATCAATACAAAATTAAGTTAACAGGGAGTGGTCAAGGTGAACTCAGGCGAGAGTTATAAAGACAAGCATTCAGAAAAGCTCTTCTAGGGCACAGAAGTTAACTTCTGCTCTACCATAATCTCTGAACAAACTCCCTTTCCATTGACTAGCCTAGCCCTTTGTGTGTGCCACGAGGTGAAAAACCTAGATCTCTGAAGGTAAACTTGAAATAAGTAAGGTTCATTGGTCTACCATAACACCTGTGTATCCACGTGCAACTTAGTCCTGTAGCTTCCTACTATTAAAAAAGAACCACAACCCTGATTGTGACTGTGTAGCTATTCTGACGCATATATGAAGACTATTTTCAAAGTGTATTAACCATAGACAATTTAAGGAGATGACTTTGCAGTGAAGGGAGGAATATGCATTACATTCACAACAAAAAACACCCTCCTGCAGCCTTGATACTTCAATCCATTAAAAATAAGTAATTTCAGATGAGATTCATTTTAGGTTATGCAAAGTAACTCCATAAAGTTCATCCAAGTGTTACAAATAAACAGTACAAACATACTCTGATTTCAGAGTATGCATATGAATTGTACAGTACAGTTACTGGCTTTAAACCATACTTTGAGTTGATCTAGTGCAATTCTTCTACAGTCTCTTCCAGATAAGTGCAAATAAGTTTCTTTTGGACATAATGCAATTTCTTTCAGTTGTATAGTTGAGCAGAAGAAAAATCCTTGGACAGAAAGTAGTTGTTGCTAGTTCTGTTTGAATTGGCAAGTCCTGCTTTTAACTTTGATGTGAGAGGCATTGGAGCTGATTACATTAAGCTTCCTTAAATGATTTAACATACTAGGTGGTAATAAAATAAAAAAACAACCACACACCCAAACGTACTCTACATGCAAGTATAAAACTTGGATAATGGAAAACTTAAAACATGAAACAGAACTTTGGAAAACTCCTCAATGTAATTACCTATGTAGGAAATGCATCCCTGTCCCAAAAGCTTACCTCTCGCTTGATCTTACTAAATTCTGTGACTGATAAGCATACCTGAACCTGTTGATCCTTTGCTTGTCCAAGATTGATTACTGTAATCAATAACAGTGCAAGAACGGTGGTGCTGGGGATCTGGCTGAAAAGACAGTTCAAGTTATTTATGTTGGCATGAAAAACATCAACATTAAAACAGAACTACAAACTACTTAAACATACGTATTTCCTAATTTGTAAGATGTTGTAAAAGTCCAACTAGAGCTTTTACAAGTTTAAGGAGGGTTAAATCAACTTCAGGAGTGGAAAACTTTTATAACACTCTCACTTAGAATGATCACTGGGCCAGTTTAAGATATTCTCACCACTTCTGGAAATTGTTCTGTTTCAAAATAGATTTTAGAAGATTTGTACACTCCTAACTGCTAAGTCAAGGATGTTGAAATTAAACACAGAAACCAAACCAGCAGCTATTTAAAAGCTACTGTTGAAATTGCGGCTTTTAAAGCTTAGATAAAAATACTTTGTTAGCTAGGACAAGATATATTAGTGGAGTAGGTGTTTCAGTAAATTAAACCAAGAGCATTTGGTACCGAAACAGACCGGACATTAATAGTACACCCAACTTGTGCAAGAAAGCAATGAAGACTATCCTGCCCTTATGTTTCCAAACATAGCTGTAGGAATGATTTCCTAATGTCTATGCAAAACGTTAAAGCATCCTCTCCTACCCCACAGTTCTTCCTAAGCCTTCACACAGATGATGCTAGATTTCCAGTGCAGATAACTGATTGCACGTTATACCTAAGGTAATACTTAGCTTTTTCCACAAGCATCTCAAACTTGTTTTTCAAGAAAAGTTTAGTACCCCCAGATGCATATAGGTGTAGTCAGGAGCTGGCTGTGAGGATGACAGTGCAATAGCTATCCATGAACAAGTGACTTGCCCTGTTTGTTTTGGAAGTGCCAAGCAATGTTGTTTCTCTTAACCTATGAGTATCTAATCAATCAAGTGGCAAACTTGATGAACTCCCTGGCACTGATCACCTGTGACATTTGGTTCTCGAGTAATGTTTACCTATGTTAATTGTCAAAGCACCCTATTCAGTAACTAAGGATGATTTGGTATGATTTGCCATGCTTTACCAAGAATGTGCTGGTTCTGTTAGGCTTGGAGAAATGATCAGGTAAGAAAAGCCGCTCCTGTAGCTGCTGGTGGGTATCTTCTTGTGTTGTTACACTGTGAGCACGACTTGAGTTCCCTCTAGATTTCTGCATTGAAGAATAACACAGTTATGACTTTATCTTATTGCAGCAGTACATTTAAAATAATTAGCCTAGGAATTAAAGCTAATTTTCCAAGTCAATCATTCTACACCCAGTTATGGGGAGGAAAAAATTCTAGCATTAATTGGAATTAAAGCATTCAACTCTGGGTGATGCTGTTAGTCAAAATTGTTATGGCATTTTTTGTGCATCTATTTCAGTTGCTGTCACGCACAAAATAACAAAAAAACCTGGAATTCTTGGGTTTGGTAGTTTGATCAGCAGTGGTTACAATTTTAGACTATTCAATAATAAAATTAAATGATTGTATGTATTACCATTTGCCTCTGGGATCCTGCAGTGCTCATGTGCTCTGCCACACTGGTGGTACTAATAGGTGGTAGGAGGTTATTTCGGCTTAGTGGCAGTGGGGAGGGTGAGGTCAGCTGCTCATGTGCAGTCAGACTGAAATGCACCAATAAGAACAGAAAAAACATACAGTTTATATGTTTGGCATTGTGTAAACATACAATATTGTTGGTTTGTTTGGCATTATGTAGACAATGCTAAAACCAAGAGCAAGGGTTGCAGAATTTTGCTACAAGATCCTGCTGTTAGAGCTGACTATTTGGAGACTATGTTTAAAAGGAGTTCTGCAGCGGATGAAGTTTGCAGAAAGTTTAATATTAAGCATATAGGCAAAATAATTCTGAGACTGAATACCCCAGCAGAAATCCTGGTAATGGGTGTATATAAGAGCTAGTTGGTGATGAAAATGCAACTCTCATCCAGTGTATTTTGAAGAGTGTGCTGTGCAGCTGGTATTGCGGAATAAAGGTGTATGTACATACAGGTGTCTTTGTGAGCACTTGCCATACAGCGATAGAATCTTGTCTGCCCGTTGCCAGACAGGGCATTATTTTCTGTTCCTTGTTCATATCCTTTAGGATGAAGTACTGCTTACTGCTAATTTCAGCCTAGCAATTGAAGATAAACAATGAGCCTAGGAAACAGCAGTGGCCATATTTTAAGCAGACCAAGTAAAAATCTACATAATGCAAATGCATATTGTAGCTCTTTCACTTATTACAAGTGTCAAATAAAACATCTGAGGGTAAAATAAAGCTTCTACCTTCTCCATATTTTGTTTGAGTATTTGAAGGAACCAAGTGCATGAGGCTTTTAGAAGCCTTCTTAAGGGAGCTAAACCAATCTAATCGCACAAAATACAAAACATATTAAGCCTTAGTCACAGGAGGCATGTAAAAGAGTAAGTATTCTATTTTCTAGATACAGCCTTTTCATATGAAAGCCTTTTTATATGAAAGCCTTTTTCTCATGAAAGGTGTCTGTATATTATTGTATGTTTGAGAAGTGCAAGAAATGACCAAGAGGCCTTAGCTCTATACATGTTCTGGATTTGACTGAAGGATCTTCCGTAAGAATACATCAGAAAAGCTTCAAACCATCATCACCATTTTGAAGAAGACTTTCCTAGTGCTGTCTACATACATTTAAACATATATGCTAATATAATAAAGAGAAGATGTTAACAACTGTTAAATTGATTGAAACCTGAGGAAAGGGAACAGAAGCATAAAATATTGGAAGAGTGTAGAAACATCAGTTGCAAACAGACAAGGAACAAATCTCTAAACAGTACATGACAAAAATAACGGGCTGGATGAGTTTATAGGTAAACTGCAAAACTAAAAGGAAATCACGTCAAATTTACAAAACGTGGAATACTGCATTGTTTCCTAATACTCTGTAGTCCCTGTAAATGACTAAGTTCAATCACGTCATTATGCCAAACAAAACTAAGATATTCTAGACATGATTGGAGGTTCACTGAAGTCAGCAAGAGCCCTTTGGTTATCTTCAGTCAGACTGGTAACAGGTTATCTAAGGTGGGCACCTTCTTTATAGCCCAGTCTGGGCTAGGGTAGCAACAGGCAGTTGATCACCAAAAACCGTGGACTTCCAAGTTCATCTTGAACACAGGCTATAGAAAAAGAAAGCTGATGTCAAGAAAGAGATGGTGTTATTTGCTTTGCTTGCACTGGACAGGCTGAGCACTACAGTTCATGTTCAAAACTGCCTAAATATGTGCCTTGTGGCACAGCAGACATCAACTTCAGCAACTCAGCTTCCTCAGGGGAGATTGTGCTTTAATGGGCAATTAATTTCTTTAACCAAGTAATTCATGTTCTTTCTATTCAACTGAATGCTCTTTGCATACGCTGGGTTCTCTAAGTATGGTAACTTGTAGTGAGAAACTGGTTTTGAAACGTACACTCGTGTTCCCCTGAAGACATCATCCACAGACCCTGGGGTCGCAGCACAAGAGTGGCTTGTGTCGATGGGATGCAGGGTACGTGGTGGTGGGTTTCTCCTTCTTGTGGAATGTGACAGGGACGATGCACTGAGCTCTAGAGCACGATTTGGCCATGCTCTGGTAGAGAGGATGGAGCTGGAGCCTGGCTGTTTGTCATCCAGGTCCCTAACAAAAGAATCACAACACCAAAAAAGGTATGATCAATATGACCGGTAACTACCCTGTTACCAAAGTACTCATCTTCAGGAGTCTCTTTTTTTTTTTTTTTTTTTTTTTTTTTTTATTATTTTTAAACATAACTATATGAAGTAATTTATAGCTAAATTAGAAAAGGATAGGGGGTGGAAAAGAAAAAATAAGCCTATCATTTTTCTTACTGAATGATGAACTTTTTGATTGAGATTCCAGTATAAAAGTCACAGAACAGATTAAAAAAAAACCCCACACACTGTAAACATCAGTTTTCACACCCATAGTTTAGATCAAATGCAAGTCCGCTTCTCGGAAGCGAGCACATCAGTTTCTCTATCCCATTCAGAGCTTCATCTCTTTTCAGGATGTCAGTTAGTGCCAACAGTAATGCCATAGCAGTTCACTAAGTGGTAAACCAGCAGCAAGAAAACTGAAAACCTGTTCTAGAGACATACTGTTTCATAGAGGACAAATAAGTAAACAAACAAGCAGGAAAATAATTGAGAATTGCTTTCTCCAGTGCAGAAAATTATCTCACAGTGTTTTGGGTTGAATCCCTCTCACTGTGAGAGTGCTCTACTTTACAACTGACAATCTATAGTTCTTACAGGGTTTTCTCCATCACAGGCAGATTCCTTTGCTGTAGCTGGATCCCATGTATCACCATCAAGCCATTTAGATCACGTTGAGAGCTGCTACTTGACCCTTGAGAGAGATTTACCTGAAAGTTTGAAAAATAAATAAGTAAATTACTGTTTGGCTGAGACATACACACATATTTATGGGTTTTGTCCTTGTAAATTTGAAAGGAAGAAATTAATTTCTTCCATGACATCCAGATATATACTCAATTATATAATTTCCCCCTCTAAGACAGGCATCTTAGCATTCCATTTTCCTTGCAACTGGTAGTGCTTAGAAAATGTACTGTACCATGCTATTTCATACTTTGTATTTTCCAACTGAGCTTCTCATTTGCATGACAGGATCTCCCACCAATGGCTATAAATCAGAAGTTTTACGAAATTAATTTTCAGTGTATGTTGACATTTTATGTCAAGAACAGAACTGCAAACTCCTTTTCTGGAATACAGACTGATCTGGAAAACCATCAAATTCCACCCACCATAACAACAACGAATAGAAAATACCAGAGCTTTAATCTTTCCAGCATACATACTTGAGGTGTTTTTCTCCTCTTTTTGCTTTTGCGGCCACATCTGGGTTTTGGGCACTACACATACCGTACAGGAAACATAAGGAAGAGGCAGGGGGTAGAAATAAAGGAGAAAGAAATAAGAAGGAAAGAGTTGAATTAAAATAGAATAAACAGATAACACTTTGGTGCTCACCACTCTAGGAGCAGATCATCTAAAGCAGATTATATAGTCAAATCCAGTGTCTGAGAAAAAAAAATGTTACAGCTGCACTGAGATTTGTCATCTGTTGCCTAATGAGTTAACTATAGATAAGCTAGTGAGAATGGGATGTCACACACACAATCCTTGATCTCACAATTGAGTTCAAACATCATTAAAAGGTATAACTACATCATTAATGAACAGTCACCACGTGGTTGTCCAGTACATATATAAAATATTAAGTTTTAAAGAGAAAAATAGGAATTAAAACTTGCGACTGAGGAATAACAGAACTTAAGTGTTAGAAAGGACAGGTGGCATTCATACAAAATCCAAACTAGTTATGTATCTAAACAGTCCACTGACATACTCAAATCTGTTTGCTTAGGTAGCGCTGTATTGATTTGTCCCAAAACAAACCAGCTGGCTAAAAATACTTACCAGATTTGATGTCACTGAGGACATTTTAGTTTGTGGCACACGAGGTAACAACACTGGCAGAGGATCAAACTGCAAAGGGCTTTCAGCATCTGCTCTGATTGTTTCTACTGTTATATTTTTCTCATCATCTGTGCAAAGCAACAGAGAATTCCTCTCAATACAGACTATTGGCACTGCTAGTTTTGGACAGTACTATGAATCCAACTTTTTTAAAGACAGTCCTCTTAGATGCTAAGCTCTATTCTATATTTTGATTTCACACTGTTAGCCAAGTAAATAACCTTCCCCCCCCCGCCAAGAGATTATTCCCAAAATCTCGCTGTCATTGCATCCTTGCAAAATTAAGTAACTGAAATCCCCTTTTGAATCTTCAGTTTAACTGTGATCCTTACCAGAGGCTAACCCTTCCCAGTGCCTGCAGATTAGTTCTTCCATGCAGCCGAGGACTTCACTCCACACATCATCAAACACAAATGTGAGCACAGAATCCTTCATGCAGGAATATGGAGAAACAGGAGGAAACCCCAATTTCTGTCTACCAGAGGACCGTACCATTTTCCTCTCATGCAACTCCTCCTCCCTGTAAAAATGTAAGCATTACCTGTAACATAAACACATTTGCTTTGTCTCCTATATTTTGTTGCATTTATTTAATAGGACTAAAACATCACCTAAGGCTGCATTTCTGTTCTATTTTCTCTTAAACTGAAATAGGTCAAGACAGCTGGCCAAATAGCTTGAAGACATTACTTCAGGAGAACTTTTGTATTTGGCATATAATATTATTTTCTGAGAGTGGCTAGTTTAATACATAGCAACATCAAATAACAGTCTAATACTGAAAGAAGCGAGCTTCTGTACATTGGGAACTTGAACTTTTATTTCTTCCAAAGTCTACCACTGACCTAGATGAGAAATGACTGAGACAATCACGTTATTACTGCGCACCTTGATTTCCCTGTACAGAATGACTATAAATGATAATTCACAAATAATAAATAATTTACAAAGGAGATCAAAGTTCCATTTAAAAATAAATATTAATAGTTACAGTGATGTTTGTTCATCACATTGTTAGTCTCCATATCTAACATCACTAAAGAATTCTGAAGACAAGAGAGAGGAATGTTACTACTCGTGACTCTTTAATGCCACTCTCAGCCTGCTGCTCTAACAGCCATGAGGTGTTCAGGACAAGGGCTTAATTCAGTTTTAGACAATTAGCCATAATCAATGAGAGGGGAGAGAAACCATAATTCACAGCAGCAAGTGGCCTTTGCTGCAAACTCTTCCACAACGCAAGAGGTATTCTGAAGTGTGAAACCTGGAACACAACTGCTCCAAAAAGTTTAGGTACATCTGCCAAAAGAAACTTTATAGAAGGGAGAAAATAATACTGATGTAAGCACATTTATTATGCTTTCATATCTGCTCCCTGAATTAGTACTTAACATCAAAAAGCTACAAACCCTGGGGAAAAAAAAAAAAAAAGGAGATAGCACGAGAAAAAGCTATAATATTTTAGCATTATTTTACAGTATCGTTTGCTGCAGCAATGTCTCTTTGCCCTGGTCAATGCAAGCCACCTACCAATTTGAATCTCATGGTCCATGCAGCTAAACAGCTTTATTTATTAAAACCAATTAAGTAGGTAGCAACTGACAGTACCATCCAGAGTCCTTACCCAGCCCATATGTTCATATTGTTGGGTTGCATTGAATAAAGTAAAGGGGCAAAAAGAATCCTCTTCATGCTACCCTTAATCCCTTCTTCTTAACATGAAAATAGTGGTAATTATTTCTTGGCAAGCATCAAATCCACTCTAATTCTTAAATTACCACTGAAAATCTGGAAAGGTACAATTCCACACAAAATGCTAGTACAAAACCAAAGCAGCACACTGCTAGTGCATAACAAACAAGAATTAATTTGACTTAGTATAAAAAATAAATGGCATTTAAACAAGTTTTATTAAGTATGCCAATACATAGCAGGCTCTTAGTTATGATGGAATGAACTATTTAAGCCAGGCACAAAAATGGCTAGTATAAAAAATAAAATTAAAAAAAAAATCAGAAAAATAATTTAGCAAAATAAATTGTTTTAGGAAATGGATTGGGAGAATTCCCAGTGCCCTAGCAACCTCAGGCCTTTGAAAGTTCTTCAGAGGAAAGATATGAAAAAAACTAATTCATCAAATACTTTATCAGCTAACATTAAACCCACATATATATATATATATATATATATATATATATGAACAGCAGAAATTCCAGGACACTGGTACTAGTTGCTATCTTAATATCCAATACCTACACATCTCTGCGGTCAAATGCTAAATATTCCTCCATTACGCCTTCAGAGACAATTACTCCCTCTTCACCTTCTTCGCTCTCTGGAGAACACAAGGCCGGAGACTTGGAACGGTCAGCCTCTTTGTGAACAGGAGTAACAGAAAGAGGTACCTTCTTGCCAAAAACACTAAATCTGAACAGGTGACGGTTTTCAGAAAGCAGAAATGAAAATAAGTTGTTATTCCACTTCAAATAGCAGCATTTGGTGAACAGAGAGACAACATGGTAGTTAAGTCCAAGCAGTAGGGAGGCCAATAAATTATGCATTAAAAACTCTTTTGGTTTGGATATTTTTAATTCTTGCTAAGGACCTTGAAACTTCAGAAAAAAAATCAAAGCCATTAAAAAAAAAATTCCAAAACATTAAATAATAAAAGTAGTACTAATGCAGTGCTTTGTATTTTTTAAGTTCTATACAAATTTAATAGATGATTAACAATAAAACCAGCTACAATACATACATATTCTTAAGAAGTCAGCAGCAGCAAAGGTATTTCTATTTACTGACCTGTTTACTGTAGTTAGCAACAAGCACGGCTATGCAGTCTTACTATTCTGAATGTACTACTTTTAGTTAAGAGTGTGCTGTGTGCTTTCAGATGAAACGAAAGTGTGATGCGTTCAAAGCTCAGCCTGACAGAAAGGAGTTAGACTTCATGTTTTGAGAAGCCTGTCACTGCAGTTCACTGAGAACAAAATTACCTTCCCACTTTGGTACGGTCTGGTACGGTTAACCACTGGTACTTACTCATTGGAATCTTTTTCTCGTGGTGAACTTAGATCTGAGGAACCTAAACTGCCAGAAGGTGAACTTGAGTACCATCCATACCCTTCATCTGTGGGGATCACTATCTGCTTCCCCACAACCCTGCCGTGGCAAAAGCAAAGGATACATAAATCAGAAAATGTTGAAAGTAAGATTATTGAAGTGTATAAGAACACGCAGCAGCAAATCCTAAACATTCTATGGGGAAGCTATGCGATTTTCTTGGTGATAGTTTAATGTGGTTTCAGGTGTTCTCCCTAGTACAGATTGCTTCAAGTCAGGTAAATACATTAAGAAAATTTTGCTTGGGTTTTTTATGCTCTGCTAATTGTAAGACTTTTTAATACAGACAAAACTATTCCAGGACACATAGTGAAGATTTAAAATTTAAGTTTCCAGATAGCCATAATGACTGCTGAGCTAGGGCAGGAGGATTTTTACATTATTTTTAGCACCTGGCTTTTAGCTCTACCATACACCTTTTCTAAGAGAATTTTGCTATGTTAAAGCCAAGTCAGTTGCAAATAGCAATAATCCTCTGGCAAGGAACCAAATGTGAGCTAGCAGAATGTTTATTAATGACAATGGCAGGCAGACTACCAGAGTGATCTTTTTATCTCTATCTACAATATAATTGCATAAAACCACCCTGCTACTAATGTTTTAAAAGAAACTGTTTCCATCCCTACCCTTTTCTAATTCTGTGACAGTACTCACATGCATTTATTAATAAAATACCTGAGATGAGGAAAGTTAGCTGTCCACTGGTGGCATTCTTCCCGCAGTCCCTCAACATGCACGTTTTCTTTCTGCTCATAGAGAAGCTCATCAATTTGTCTGAACGTCTGCTCAACTTGTTCTGTGGCAGCTTTATCAAATTCCTAGAAAGGAAAATTATTCAATAAATACCTAGTGGATAGCATTCGGAGGGATTTTTTAATTATTTTTTTTTTTTTGTGATTGAAAAAGACAACTATTTGTTTAAAGCTTAGTGGGACTGATTTAACCAGTTCTATTTCCTTTGTATAGAAAGACATTAATTTAAATCATTTTCCCCCCAGAGATGATACAGATTGCTGCTAGGACTGATGGTAGCTACATAAAAAGCTTACATTGACAAAACAGAAAAACTATTAAAACATTTTGAAATATGATGTTAAGTTAAAGACACAGTAATTTACGTAGAAGAAATCAGAACAGGAAGGATAAAATTCAGTGACATTTTAATGAAGTGGAAAATTTGTTGCTTGCAATGTCCATAGACAACAGCAAAACAAAAAGCAATGCAGACTGGTGTGGAACATTGTGAAAGTGAGGGATGTTTAGGACCTTTTTACATGTTCTCGTGTAGCTAGAAAACGGGATCAGTCCTTGGGTAATTTAAATCTAAACAGTTCCATCTCACCACAGAGAAAGCAATAGCACACTTTGTTTTGGTAGATGGGGAATAAAACAGATATTTCTAAATGAAAATAATGTTTTAGGGACTTACTATATTTTGAGCAACATACAAGTATGCAGAAGTTTGATAAACTCACACTAGGTGTCTGAAAGTCATCCACTCACATTTGGGATTCCACAATAACAGCATTTATTATGCTGTATAGATAAACTTATGCATTAAATGATTTGCATTTCCAAAGTTTTAGATGGAAATGCAGAATATTAACTGAATAACAAGAGCCTAATATGTTTTGATCTGAGAGAAAGGAAAGATGGGGAAGAGGTAAAAAAGATGCTCTTTCTGTAACCGCTATCGTGATTTATTGACAGATGCAGTCATCATTCTTATCTTGACGTGTATTTGCAACGGTATTTCAAATGTCTCTCTACTCACTGTGCTACATTTGGCTTGGATGATTATGTTCTACTCACATCATAGCCCCAGGAGAAGACTGAGCTGTCTTCGGTGGAGGTGTCAGCATAACTCTGACTAGCAGACCATGAATTCCCATCATCACCTGGAGTAACAGAAGGGTAATCCAATTCCTTCCAGACTTCAGGCTCCCTGAAATGCACATGTTAGGGAAGAAAAAATCCCCAATGATACACAATGACAAAAAAAGTTGGTAAGTAAACGTTTCTTTCTGTACAAAAAAGCATAGATAGATCAGAAGAGGTCTTAGCACTGATAAAGAGTTTTCACAGGGTGAATATTTACTTCACAGGCATTTAACCAGAAGCCATAGTACACAAGTAATTGTAACAACTGTAACTCCTAATAATCCCAATGATACAGGAAGTCTAGAGGTCAAGCAAAACAGATTTACCAAAAATTATCTTGGTTAAGCCGCAGACTATTTCTAGTCACAGTTCTACGCCACTCAGGAATTATTTTTATCTTTTCTCCTCTTGTTTTTACCATAAAATTACATGACCCGGGCTATTTGTGAGCTAGGAACAGAACACAGCTACGCACTTTTTATTATTTCCAAAAATAGGAAGGACATGTTCTGCAACATTACAGATCTGAGGTAAAGCCTAAGCCTACCAACTTCTGTAAAGGTAACTCAACGCAAAGGTGCCTGGTTTTGCCATTGTCTCCGGACAAAGAATCATTTTGTGTTTTGACAGGTACCTTGAGCTCTCGCCGTGGCTGTCAGCTGTGGGAGCGGCTGGGCACACCTCAGCCCGTGGTTCTGGCAGTGGATGACGCCACAAGGCATGTTTTAGAAGTCCTTGTCTGAAACAAGAAGTGGAACTTGACATTACTTATGAAAATAAAATCTACAGAGTTCCCAAGCTTTACAGGTGGAGGCTTTTTTCTGCTTTTCAAGGAATCCACTAATTTGGATACCAGAGCTCATTTATTATTATTAGAAGGCTAATTCTTGTTACCAAAGGTTTAGAGTTAAGGTATCAAACCTAACTCTAGGCTAAACATGGAGTTAAAGGTCTTTGCTTAAAAATCAGCATCTTCCTTTAAACTTAAAATGTCATTGTGAACTGGGCTACATCTCTCTAAAATCAGCTATGTTGTTGTTGTTGTCCCTGTAAGAGACTTATAATCAAACGGAACAAGAGTGGCCACCAAACCAAGCAGTGGCAAGTTAGGAGAAACAGCTTTTGCTAGCTTTTGTGGGTTTTTCCCAAAGTTTAGATGTCTAGGGAAGAGGGACAAGAAAAGTCACGGTAGCTGGAAACAGAGAGGTATCAACACAGCAACCAAAAGCCTGCCAAAACTGAAGTATTTGTTTAAATCTCTCGCCCCCCCCCGAAAAAGCATCAGTTACCTCTTGGGTCAAAAAAAAAAAAAATAGGCAAGAACAGGGGTTTCACCACGTTCTCTCACCCCTGGATTTTTCAAGCGGCGAGCTTGACCCCCACCCTGGCTGCCCTCACCCCGAAACCGCCCGCAGCCCCCCCGCACCGCCCTCACGGCACCGGCTCCGCCAACTCCGCCTTAAACCGGCCCGCGGCCCCGCGCTAACCGCGGCCTCGCCTCGGCCCTAAGCACGGGGCCCGCTGTTCGGGCTTGGGGGAGGCGAGCGGGAGCGGGGCCTGGCCGGGGACGGGACAGCGGGGCCGAAGGCTGGGGGGGGGAAGGCGAAGGCGGCGACTCACATCTCCAGAGCGCCGGCGGGCACCGGCTTCCGCGCGTATCGCGAGATCATCCTCAGCTCCGCCGGCCCGCCGCCGCTAGCCGCCGGCCCGCCGCCGCCATGACGGCACCCCGCCCCCGGGGAGGCGGAGCGCCGCCTCCCGCCTGGGCCCGGCCCGCCGCCATGGAGGGGATCGGGCGGGCGGCGCTGGCGGAGGACGCCGTACGCTACCGTTTCTTCGCGGCGGCGGCAGCGGGAGAGGGCGGCGAAGCGCTGCTGCGTCGCTGCGCCGAGGCGATCGTGGTGCGGTTGGCGCCGCTGCTGTCCGCCTACATCTGGCAGCGGCAGCCCTTCCGCCTGCGCTGCCTGCCGGCGCGGGGTGAGCGCCGGGGCACGGGG